>JYDV01000087.1:39503-137533 GCA_001447645.1 Trichinella pseudospiralis | reverse complement strand
AAAAAGGAAATTTCTTTTAGCGCAAAAGCATTCCACAGGTTTTTTTGATAACTCAGGATGGCGGTGATGCAAATGCCGCTGCAGTCGGGTCAGCCGTAAAGCATCATTGCTGAGTGTATAAAGGCATACAACGCATTGTGGCACTTCAACGCCGTTTTTCACAGTATTCACAAAGCCGTATTTGATGTACTCTGCATGATATTTGCGTTTTTTCGGTGCCATTGTACTTATTGTATTTTACGCCAACGTCCAATATAACTTTATTGATGATGTGAATATACACAGACGCTAACTAAATAACTTCCTCCTTTTCTAGCCTGTCGTATAGATAATCCGATCTAACTAGTTTTCGCAACCGGTTTACCAACTAGATGTCTTCGTGGTACATGGCAGTACGCTAATCAATAACTTGCTTATTGGAAATAATAACAAACTCTATAAGCAACAACCGTGGTGCAAAATGTAATAAAACCGTTGTATTCACGATTATGAGTAGCCAAGCTAAAATCCATAACTATAGTGGGAGATTTAATTATTGATAAGAATAAAATATTCAGAAACTTAGGAGCAGAAAAAACGAAAAATCTGAAATCAACTGATATTACAAAATCTCTTGAAAACTGAAACAAACAAACAGCAGAAATATGCACACATGAAACGAAAGTTGGTGTTGTCACAATGTACAATTAAGAAAAGAATGAGAAAATAAAGTGACCGTCGACTTAAGCAAAATTTTTATCGCATTGTTTATTTCCACCATTAGACAAAATATGGCTTTGTTCAATGAGTTTGATAAATATCGTGCACATGCCTCTGTCAAAAATTATTCACGTCTCTCGTCACATCAGATGAATTTCTAAAGGTGATTTTAGTGCATAGATGCGCACAGCTAACGCGGTTAAGCTAAAACTAAGATGACCAAAAAAAATAGGCGGTTAAAATTTAGCTAAAGTAGACCAAGCTGAATTTCAAACATCTCTGCAGGACTAAAACTTCTTACTTCTCACGCCTCCCCTGGAACCTTCTTACGCCCCCCTGGTTGAGAAGCACTAAATTAGATCATCTCATGATGCCTTTTCCTGCTCTGACGATGCATATGAATCCATCTTTTTTTCAAACCATACAACCAAGAAAGTACGTAATTCTAAAAATTTATTAAAATATTAATATTTCAACAAAACAAATAAATTATTGGTAACCTTCTTTTGTGTAGACGTTAATTCGCCTAGAATTTCATCGGCAACAGATTTGCCATTCTTTTTACTACCTTTAGATGCTTGAAGTGCTTTCTTAGCTTCCAACGTTTTTCCTGCTTCTCCATCTTCAGTTGTCCAAAGTTTCTAATACAAAAAGCAATATTATGGAAAATAGTGCTCTTTCTTCAAACCGTATATTAACAATCTCATTGTCTTGAATAGGTCGAAATAAATCATTAAACTGAACTTGTTTCTTAGAATTATCCGTCATCATTTCTTCTGTCAATTCAAACCATACGGTTCTGACAATTCTAACACTGGACTATTTACTGCATAATGTAGAAGATAATTATAACGCATGTTTCGATAGAAGAATTCTATTCTATCTACTAATGAATAAATAAATGAATGCTACAAATAACTACTGTCAGTTTTGAAACTTGATTGTTAGTAATCCAAACATATCAATTGTCCCCTCCATTTGTTTCATTCATATTTGAATTTGATTGATTGACGTGCAAATATTTTATTTGAGCTTCTATTTGTGAAAGACTTTTTTCTATTGTTGGCCAGTTTTCATATATCACATGAGTTATTAAAAACTCATTTATTTAAATGAAATATCATGTTTTTCAACCTATTTTATATTATCGCATGTGACTAAACTAATGATTTTATGTAGAATTTATAAACATGTTTGTACTGTTCTGCTACTGAAACTTTCACTGAGAATAAATTCTGAGGAAAACAATTCTGAACTTTTCATCAGTCAAAAATTCATCTCATGAACATAAAAACTACCTGCGGCCATTTTATAACAAATAATGATACTCGAAACAGTTTCTTGACCGTTATATAAGAATACGCAAGTACATCACATAAAACGCGACCTATGACAAATTCAAGACAAATGCTTTCCTGAACCTAGAACTGTCCTTTTTATTCTCTCTTCCTAAAGCACTCTTTCTCATGACCATTTGAAGTTATACAATTTTCAGGTTTAAGAGATATAGCATTGCAATTTCTGGAAGATAAATATAATTTCATAAAATGTATGATTATTATGAATTATTATTTATTTCATGCAGTATATAATATGCATTTACAGTAATAAATTAAACAAACAAATCTCACTCAAATTCATACGATTGCAACAATAAATTGTATTTTACAACATTCGACATTTTCAATTACATCTACATTTCAATGTCAAAAAAAGAAGGAAAAAATTAATAGTATTAAAGGAAAAAGTATCTAGAAATAGCAGCATACCAATCAAATTACATAAAACAATAGAAAGTAACAATAGATGACTTTGGGATAAAGAAAGCTGCACTCACATTAATTACTATAAATGAAAATAAAAACTAGCACGTAATTTGAACTGCCTTTTTGCATTATGGTACGTATATGTAGGTTTCCATAAAACAGAAAATGATGAACCGTAGGAGCGGGTTGACATTGTGCTGTCTTACTTTCATATCAAATCAATAAGCTGAATAACTGACTTCTTTCGTCGACAATCTATAATAGATAACACAACTCCATAAAGGCACAAATAATGAAGCAACTTCAGCCAAGCGAAAGCAAATCAGGGAATAATTTACTGAATATGGAGGGACTGCATGAACACACAACCTTCAAGCAAATGAGTAAAATGCAGTCTTGCTCGAGAGTTCAATCGTCTTTGACAGTTGGTGAACTTTAAAGTGTTGTGAATCTGCCTGAAGAAGAGAAGGAACCAAAAATTTGATTTACTTCTCAAGGCATCACCCTTGCATCTATATTACTGCAGATAGCACGTTTCCACTTCATTTCCAAAATGAGCATACAGTAGATGGAAATGATGGGGTGCGGTAGTTGTTTGCCGTGTTGTTCAGTGCATTGCTTGCTGTTTGTCTGCTATTTAAAGGCTTTATATATTGCGCAGATATTAGTTCAATGCACAGGCAGCCTTCTTTCTTATTATTCCAAGTATTCCATGTGAAACAGCAGAATGGCATCTGTCTGCTGCTATTGAACGCCGGTTTTCAGCACAACTGAAAATAAGCAGCTCATACGAAAAACTATGGCAAGCTGAGCAATAAGTCTTGGTCACTGAGCAACGCAATTCACCGCCTTCACAAAGACCCTGCTATAGTCTAAAACGCCAAGTGATGCTTTGATTATGAGAATTAGGGCCTGGCATTCACGCGCCTTATGATAATAAGACAAATCTCCACGCCATCGGCTACAGTCCGCAGGCTTGTCATGAAGCAAATGTCGCAATGAATGTGGACATTACGTGCCCAATCACAGACTTCCTATGTCACCGTCATGCAGCAGATAAATACAAATGATAAACGCACAAAGCGACTAATTATGTAGCTTTTTATTCTATCTATCTTAAATTCTATCAAATGCAGTTCACCATAGTATTACTATAATTTATTTTAAAATAACAGAATTATATGTTTTAGCGCATGAAAATCAATTAAATTGTTTTGTGCATAATATTAAATACTAATACCTAATTCAAATACAGCGATGAGAACTTGTAAAACATTCTAATATTTATTCTAAAATTTTAGAAGAAACTGATATGGGCGGATGAAACTGACCGACCTAAACATCAGGTCAGTGTCTATGAACCTGAAGATCAAAATTACAACGCTTAATATATACGGTATTTTTCTACTAAAAATAGAAAGGCCGATGAGTTGCTTGAATAGTGACGCACTTCATCTGAACGATTTTTGGGAACGCTACTAGAGCGTCTTTGAACGTCATGAGTTTGCAATGACAGGATGCTCAATTGGAGAAGCTTTTCACGTTCTGAACCTACTATCTTGAAGCCAAATTTCTACTGACGTGACCACTCATTACTATGTCGTCAGTGCAATGAATCAGGAACCTGCGTGCCAAATCACTGACTTTTGTTGTCACCGCCATGTAACAGATAAATACAAATGATAAACGCATAAAACGACTGATTATGTGGTTTTCTTGAACCAACGAAGGTGAACCGGTGACCAAACTGCTAAATGTTGATGGATTAGAAAATCACACGGTGTTCCAGTCAGTGAGTGAAATGCTCTACTTGCTGGACAATTTAATGATTTTTGCCAGACGGTGATGTTTATTATGCTGTGGATCTTACTTAATTAGCGGTGAAACTGTAGGCTTCATCTCCTTCTCAAGGCTCGCTGTTGAACCTATATTACAGTATAAAGCACGTTTGCACCTGATTGACATATTAGAGATACGGTAGAGAATGGAGAAGAAATGGCTGGAATTCATTGCTGGTGGTGAGTTTATCAGTCGTATGCGGTGTTGTTTGCTGCTTTCACTTTTCTTCTCTCACTATGTAAAAGCTATATATTATGCTCTGTTGTTTGCTCTTGTATTTAATTGATGTCAACAAATAACGGGAGCCTTGAGAAGCCGTCCTCAATTACCCAGAATTCAGGAACAGCGGATAATAACCTGACTCCGTGAGAAGACTTCAGAGATGATCCTAAGAAAGAATTCATTAATAGATAATTGCCAGAAATATGACAGCAAAGACATAAAATCACTTTCATGTGATCTAAAACAACTGCGTTTAGAAAAATGAAAAAGGTGAAACAGGCAAAAGGCTGGTAAAAGGTCGACGCATTCAACAAATTTAGTTGCGTTAACTCTGAATTTTAAGCTGATATATTAACCAAGGCAGGCGGTTCATCACACAGCCATGAACCTGGCTTCATACTTGGAAAGTAAAACTTGAGCAAGGGCTGAGTGACCTCTGTCTGCTGCTCTACAACGGCAGTTTGAAACAGCACTGGCACTTGTTATTTCCTGGTAACATACTACGACAGTGAAAGCAAAAAGGGCTTGGCGACTTTTGTAGAATTTCTTGTGCATCAGTCTAATGCCGTCTATTCTCTGCCCAAAAACTTGGTAAAGTCAGCTACGCCAAGTAAGCTGCGCTTATTTCACCGGCAGTGGTGCCTGAAGACCCACAACTGCAACCCGCCTTGTGATTATTAGATAAACGGCCAAGCCCGCAGCCAATTATGGCAGATGCAGTTAGCCATCAGCAAACAAACTTTGCCCACTTTCTGACAGTATGCAAACTACATTTTCTGTTCACCTGGGATCACATTTACGGCCGCAGATTCTTGATAGACACTGGCTGAGTGCATTGTGGCGTCGCTCTAAGCAGCTTCCAAACACGGGCTGCACTGTTATCAGTGGCACTGCTCACAGATGAATCATGAAGATTACAACATAAAAATCTGGCGCTTAACCGCTTGACTTTCATCTTCGCCACTTTCTGTGTGCATTCATTGTTGCCAAAGTTGTACAACCGTTCTCAGTGAGGAGTTTTTCCTCACACACACACTTTGCTGGAGGATGTTAAAAGTCAATACATCATCGATTTTGTGACGTCCCATTCAAAAAAGATGCGGCGTACCCAGCATTTGAACGCGCTTCTCCTGGGCTTCATCAGTTTCTGTACGAACAAATAGGCTAACGATTTGGAAAATATTCCAGTTGGAATCACATGGGAATGCAAAACGGAAAATCATCCTTATGCCATTAAACGCCGCATTTTAGCTGCTACTCTATTACCACAAGCCAGCTAACGCTGCTTACTGTCCAGACTCGATTTGAGTAGAGAAAATGCTTAACTCAGAATGCTGGTTGCATAATACGTCTGTCACTTGAATAGGCTCTGGGCGTTGCTATTAAGGAAACGACATAAGGAGTGACATAAGGACAGCGGACATAAGGACGCGCCCAACTGCGCTGCAATGATGCAACGCATCATCGATTCTGAATCGTCCCATTCAATTAAGCTTCAGTGCAGCCATGTAGTAATCTAGGCAGCATTATTTCATATACGAATGAATACGCAGAACATATGGAAGGAATAGGAGGTGTAATCATATCAAAACAGAAAATCATTGATACGGTGTCTCGCTGACATTGCAAGGCATTGAATCGTATTACAAATGCTGATATGATATGCAACGCCAGAGCACATTTGATATCAATTAAAAATTAATGGTTTGCAAAATATTTATATTGTATTACATTGCATTGTATTGTATTGTATTGTATTGTATTGTATTGTATTGTATTGTATTTCTGTTATATAGTATTTTCATATTTTAACGTTTCCTCTGTGTTAATATTATTTGCTGTTATGTGATGTTTACTGCTGTTTATTATTGTTGTTGTTGGTGTTAGATATTGAGAAATTAAAGTGACTATTCATCTTATTATTTTGTGATTTGTTTTTGCTGAACTATTGCTATTACAACTGATATGACGTCGATATGTTACTATGGAATATAGTGCAATAATATAACATTTTTGATAATTCCTATCACTAAAACCGGTAAACTTCACCGCAAATTTGTATTTCATAAATAAAATTTTAATAAATGATAACATTTCATCATGTTTGATAAAAACAATCTCAATATAGCTTTAGAATAATAAGAAGTTTCACTGTTAATCCTAAGCCACATGTTTTAATTTACGTAATGCTAAATGGAATATCTGAACCAATAAAATAAAAAAATATTCTGAACAGCAAAAAATCACAACTGAAAAGTTCGAATCAATATACCAGTAGATAAGGAATACCAGTAATAAAATAGCACGAAGGTCTAATTAAATGGTACGATTAATGATTATTAAATTAAGATGGTTGAAAGAGTTGACCATCCATCGTAGTCTGGCTCTTGCACTTTTATTTGAGAGAATCTTACTGCGCATTCTTCCAAAGTAGAATAGTTTACTTGAAATTTTAATTTCGTAGTTTAGTTCACAAAGTCTTTTGAAAGTGGTGTTTATTTGAAATTTGCCAGTTTTTTGAATGTATTCTGCTGCATGCTGAGTGGTCTGCATACAGCACTTATTACCACGATGGGTTGCACAGTATTTAGGTGTTTATTGATGGTGATTATTTTTATGTTGTGGCCTGTGATATGCAAAGTTTTTTTACCGTCGTCTTTCTATGGTTTGCCTTGGTTTCTCATCTACCCTTTATCAGTTCCCTGAGGCCTCATTTTTTTCCAAGCTCATGATGTATATATTATTATTAATGAATTTTTCTTTTGTAAGGCTTCTTTTTCCCTTTTCACCTTTACTGATTCTTTATCAGATACATTTATTTTTTTTATTTTATCGTTCTGCCCTCCGTTTGCATGCCCCAAGCAGCTGTGCAGAATTTGCCATTTTACTTTGTACTGATATCGCTTTTACCAATTTTTGTGATGTGACGAAAGATTCGAAGAATATCTGACAAAGGCCTATGCAACACATTTTTTGAACTGATATAACAATACCTTATTTTATTTAACTGGAAGAAACAAGCGTTTAACAACCCGTAACATAAGGCGGTTAAAATTTAGTCTGAAATCGAAAATTCTCTTAGTATCACCAAGTTCTGCCCTAGAATTTAATTTCTGGTGCTGTTTGTTGGCAGTTCTTAGAAATTTAAATTATTTTCACAAAATATTTCTGCTGAATGGGATTTCAAAGTTCATATTCGCTCCTGGAATTCATTGCCCTCCTCCATTTGTCCGCTATGTATCTTTCTTTCCCTTACATAGTCCTATCTACCCTATGTAATCGATGTCGCCCACTTTTATTACCTTTAGTGTAGGCAGCTTTTTTTTAACGTTTAGACTTTGTTTACACAGTTTCCACAGTTATTGTTGTTTACAGTTGTTGTTGATTTTGAATAGTTGTAAATTACATTACAGTTTAAATAGCTGTTTAGTTTGTTTTATTGTTGCTTCCTCGTACTTTTTATTGTCGCATTCCCTCCAACTTTATTAAGGTACTGTTATACTTTAAATAATTGGAAAAACTGATTTTGAGAATGCTCGTTACTAAAGCAAACTAACATTACTAGAAATAATCTAATGAAAAACAAAATTCACATGTTGAACTTCATGAATTATGATAAAAAACAGACTCAACATAATTTTGGAATAATAAAAAGTTTTCACTGCAAATGCAACGTTAGTTTTGCTGACGTTTTATACTCTTAAATGGAAATTTTTGAACCAGCAAAATAAGAAATTGTTGCAGGCAATCAAACTGAAATGTTCAAAGCAATGAACAATTAATTAAGGAACAAAACGAATAAGGCAATTGTTACCAAACCCTAATAAGATAAAGCATTTAATGACTCATAAGAAAACGCAGTAAATCTTTTGGATGACTTAGATTTAACCATTTAAAATATAACGTGGAAATTTAATCGATAAAAATAGAATTTAATTATTAAAAAAGTGGTTTCCATATAAATTCATTTTTGTCATTTCCGAGCTTTTTTCTAATTATTGCATGTTAAGAAATTGGAATATTTGAGGGTATCAAATCAGGAGGATCATAACGATTATTTTTTTATTATTTACTCTAAAAATGGGTTGAAAACAATTTTGATTTCATGTGAATTCTTTAAAGTATAAAATATAATAAATTTTAAAATATAAAAATAGAAAGTATAAATAAAAATAAAAATAATAAAAATATATATAATGTTTAAAAAAATGTTGTTTATTCTTGTCACTAGTAAATACTATGCCCTTTTCTATAAGCTCTCGCCTTGCTCAATCGTTAATGTTAAAGTAACAGTGGAAGCGAGAGCAGAGTGCGTATATAATACGCGATTCAAATATTGCATTACAGTGGTTCTCGAACTTTTCTGTGCTGCGAACCACTGTTGAAAGCGGTAATTTTTTGCGACCCACCGACTTGCAATGCATATTTTAAAAAGCAAAGGGGTTAAAATAAAATATATGTGGCTAATACTTTAAAATTTTTTTAATTTAAATTAATAATTAATATTTTTAATTTTTAATAAATATAAATTTTTAATAAATTCTACATCTAATCATAATGTATAAGTTTATTAGTTAAATGAGGTGTATACAAACAATGGGCTCGTTTTCTGTTTTGACTTCTTTGACGCTCATACTAATACGTATTAGTTTTAGACGCAAGATTTTGGATAATTGTAGCTTATTTTGAAATTTGCTTTTAATTCCAATAATGCTGAAAATCCAATTTCACGCATATATGAAGTAGTAAAGGAATGCAGCACTTTTAATGTTGTCAGTAACTGAAGCAGATGGAATGTGTTTTTAGCTGATAGTCAAAACTGTGTTAATCTTTTATGATAAAAACTAATTTTAAGCGAAGAAATTTCAGACAAACTGATTAATTATTTGTTTGCCCATTTGAATATGCCAGTAGCCCCAACATAGAGGTGCTGTAAGAAACCAGACAGAAATGGCAATTCTCAGGACATTCGTAACTGAATCAAAGTTCAATTGTTCACCCAACAGTTTTCGATGAATAAAACTCTCCTAATGAACATAAAGATTACCTCCTCCCTTACTTTAATGCATCACGCGACCCACCCAGAATTTGCTGCCGACCCACACTTTGAGAACCACTTATTTATTAAATAATCTTTAACAGAGCATCTTACTGTCATCTGTCTTCTCCCTCTCTTGTCGTATTGCTGGAATTGCTGTTCTGGAAGGCATTTAAACTGGATTGGTTCTGGCGCAGCGGGCTGCCATCGTGGGTCATAGCCACTCAATGTAATGGTCCTGTCTGCAATTGTTACTGGTTGTGAGCGGATACAGAGTCAAAATTTTATTCGATTCTGGTTCAACTATCAGCTTGAACTGCAAAAACCTGCTATCTCTGACTAACTGCACCTGAAATTCAGTAACATCACCATTACAGCTTGATTCATTCAAAGTTCGACATTATTTTGCTGTTATTGACTCACTGATGTTATCTTAGATACTGACTTTATCTCCAAGTATGCGTAGAGTTGGATGGACGCAAAATTTTTGGCCCGCCACTTAGTGAAATTCATATACTTGACACAATTATGCGGAGTAAAAAATAAATCAGGCATTGAAGATTCTGATCATAAAAACGAGGCTCATATACGTGCCATACCAACTTCAAGCCGTCAGTCCCAGCATTTGTATCATGCCAGCTATGCAGAAACATACCATAACATTATAAATTTCTTCAACAATATCTTTCAAACGACCCCCGGACTAACCAAAATCATTGAACATCAAATCTGGACTGTTAGATCATCAGTCAAGGTTCTGCCAAGACGCGTTTTAGAAGACGCCAGACGGCTCCAGAAGCTTTCTGATATAACATAGAAAATCTACTCTGCATTTCTAAAGTTAAAAATACCGCGGGGCTTCTTACTTTATTGAAAATATTGTCTGAAAATATTGCACTGCAAGAAATGCTCAAACAAGGCATTATCAAACCTAGCAGTAGCCCTTGCATGGCTACAGAAGTGTATACACTTAAGAAATTTGGAGATTTAAGAATATGTATGCATAACCGTGAATTCAACAAGAAAACACGAAGGGACGCCCTCCATGGCCTCCACCAGACAATATTTTCAATAAAGTAAGAAGCCCCGCGGTATTTTTAACTTTAGAAATGCAGAGTAGATTTTCGCAAATTCCTGTCAATGTGAACTACAAAGAGAAGACAACTTTTTTACCAAGACAGGGTATGAGTCTGTTCTAATTTACATAGAGGCCTTTCAGCCTTAAGGGGGCTCTGAGCACTTACCATCGTGGATTCTCTGCTAAAAGTCCTTTCTTTTGCTGTAGCCTACCTGAATGACCTTATTATATCCTTCCCAATAGTACTACTCATGTAACACACATGGAAGCTGCCCAATAGTGTCCTCACACTAAAAGGGTCAAATTGAAAAATTAGAGGAAAATGAACTGAGCTGATCTTGTGACCACGACACATTTACACTCAGCTACCGTAGCAGGCGCATTTGCACCTAAAGATTGGTGGCAGTGTACGGTAGGGGCAGGTTAATGTGATTGTCAGTGATGGGAGGGTTTTGGTTAGCGGAACAGCGTTGCGAAATTTTTTGTGGTGGTTGTCAATAGCACGGTGTAATAAACATTCATAATGATTCTTTTGGGTTTGTTTTATAAATCAATTATCCCACATGTCTTCTTCAAAAAGAGCAAGCTGCCGTAACATTAACTCAGACTGTAATGACCCAGCTGAAGACAACTAGGCGGAGGCCTACCCGCGTGCTGTGGAGACCATTACATTACAATGCAGGCTTGTCTGGAAACTTGTACAAGTGGGGTATCCAGACGCCTGTTATTGCCCTCGCTGAAGAATGCAACCTAGCTGAAAAAGTAATTAAGCACTTCGTTGGTAATGGGTAAGGAAAATGGAGTGAATTTTACCTTACTTCTGGATAGCAGGGCTGTCGTTTCTGTATTGGCGGTGTAAACCTGGCGTAGAGCTAGCAGTTGGGGGCTGTAGAGAGATCCATCCTACTCACAAACAGGTGAAGGATGCGCCTCTGCGACCAGGGGGTGCTGCCATCCGGATAATAGTGGAGAGTTTAGTCGTTTCAGGAATCTTGGTTATAATTTTTTAACTGTCTGTCAAAGTGATTGACTTGCAAGTGCGGAAAATGGCCATCACTGACAGGTCGAGGATCAAGATCAGCTGTGAGCTAGTCAAAGTTACGCAACTGAGTTTCAGGTGCCCATGGATGACACCAAAATCCTGCGGAGGCACGTCTCAAAAGGAGGAAAGGGGAGAGACCAGGAACGGGTGATAGTGATCTGGAAGAGTGCAAACGCACGCTGGTGGACATGGAGGAATGCTCACCACGTAGAAACAGGTCTAGTTCAACTCACCGCGTGATCAACTTGCAGTAATTATCTGTCTGTGGCATACTTTAAAATTATTATTATATGAATGCACAACGTAGATGCACTAATTTATGGAGGGGGGATGGCGGATGTAGTAACGAGAAGGATGTAGTATCCAACAGTATCCATTATGCATGATAATAATCTAATATATATCTAATATAATCTAATATAATAGTATGACAGTCTTATAAAGAACAAAATAGTGCTATTTTTTTCATTTAAATAAAATTGTAATCTCAATTACGTGATATCAAAAATTGGAAATTAATAATTTTAATTGCATGTAGTTAAACTTGTCTATTATGCTATGTATATTAATAGAAAAATTGGAATAAATTTCGCGGAAAATTTATCCATTTCGGAGCAAACAGACATTACGCAGCATGCTACCATTAAAGGAAGCGGTGCAGGAAAGCCATCTCACACGCTGAAACAGATTTCATGTAGACGTATATTGTCCAACATCAGATCCATCGTTAAATTAGTTTATTTGTTTTGATTTGAGTTTGTTCATATTGATCGATAGTTTTGAATGCATTAGAAGAAGCCAAAGGTTACATTTACTCTTCTGATTTAAAAAGAGGCGATGATCATTTCCGCAAAGTTCTTAGTGTTAATGAAGTCGACAGAAGTGAAGGATTATCCTTAACAATAGAAGTTCTTTCAACTACATGTCCAGTGACGTCAGGAGTATGCAAAATTTTATTTTAATGCAGAACCTTTAAAGCGTAGTTATATTTTCAGATGGGTCTAGTAGATGTGTATTCAGATGCGTGCCTCACCATAACTGAAGAATATGACCAAATAGAATGCCATTTAAAGCTTGACCAATTGAATGTACACATTATGCATAGTAAATTATAATCATAAATTCATTGAATGCAATGTTGATTTTTATGAAAAACAGAAACAAGGCCCAACACTATTTTACAATTGCATTATTATTCTTCAATAATGAGAATATATTCAAATTTTTATACAGAAAAAATTTTATAATATTATTAGAAAAATAATGTAAAAAATGCTACTGCTTGCAATTTTGTTAATTTGCATAAATTTAATACAACTCCAAACACAAACAGTAAAACTCCATTAGCGTTTATCAAAAGAACATTCAAATATCCAAATGAATTGCAAGTGTTTTCTCTAGTGTATGGAGATAAATTTTCCATACGTAATACCGGCATTTTTTTAATTTAAATGAATTTCTAAATCTTCTCTGTTGCAAATAAACCTAAAAACTAACGTAAATATGTAAAGCTAATCTTTGCCATGTAAAACTGTGCGCCGACAATACTTGAATCGATGAATAATTGCATGGTTATTGTCAACATGCTAAAAATGATTGTGAATTGTGAAGAAATTTACCACAGCGGTTTTAATACACGACTTTGAACATACCTTAATAAATAAAACGGACTGTCATTTAATTTAAAAAACTTTTTATTGTTGAATGAGCATAATTATTCATTATTTCAATTTATGAATAATGATGATGATCAGAGATTTTTCTAAATTTTGGACATTGCAATTCAGTTGCCTTTGTTGTTTCTTTTCCAAATGCTCATTTATTATTAATTTTGTCAGGTGGTTGATAAATTTACCTCAACATTAATATTAATGCTACAGTAGATATTATGTAAGGACACACATTTGTCTATTGTCATAAAAATTTACAGCCTCATTTGTATTTATCCTCTGTATTGTTCATCAGAGTATGATCATATTTATGGAAAATTGAATTTAAAAGATAAGAGAAAATGAGACGAAAAATGAATTAGAGAAAAATAAAAATACAGAAGAAGTTATTTTTTATGTAATATTTGTTTTGAAAGAAATCATAATTAGCAAATTAATTTTGAATCCTCAAATCACCGTTTATTTATATTTTAAAACTTGATTGAAAATTGCTAATTCCCTTGTTAAAATAAACATATGTTTGATGAATGTAACTGATAAATTTGATATTGTTAAGAAAAATTAATAAAAACTAGTTGCTGCAAACAGAATACTGTCAGAAAAAGCAGTTGATTGAGATTATATAAATTTATGACAATATTCAAAACAAATCACAGTTGTGGAATTGATATCAAAAAATTCAAAAGGGATTAAATTTTAAAAAAATGAATTATTTTTGCCTTCCAACTCAAATTATATTAATTTACTGTGCTCATTTGCATTCTTGCGCTCCGTTATTGGACTACAATTCACAACAATTTCAAATTGTCAATTGCAGCAACGCTGAAAAAATTGTGAAGTTTATTCAAAACGTTTCTAGCATGAAATCTTTAAATCAGAAAAACGACATCAGAGCTGCTATTTCTTGCACTTTGAATTCTGTTCTTGATAGATTTCTTAAAAAAGATTTTCAGGTAATTAATTTCTTTTCAGGTAAATTTTCAAGCATTTCTGTTTTTGTAGAGCTCTGCATTTGTTTATTTTTTAGAATTTTATGCAAATTATTGCAATTTAATTATTAGAAATAGAAAACTTAAAGTTTCAAAAATAAAAAACCATGCATACAGTAGAAAAAGGAAATATATATATATATAATATATATATATATATATGAATTTTAGTTGAAGAAATGTCAATGGATAAAAATGGAAAATCTTGAAATTGATTCTGATCATCTTTTGTTCTGTTTTGAAGAAAAATTTGTTTCTACATTGAAAATTGACTTTTACAAGTATTCTTTTAAATTTATTTGACACTTATTATTACCTTTTTTATTTAGAAATTACTTGAAATGCTGTATTATTGATGAAAAGTATACTGCAATATGCAAAAATGACAATATTCAGAAATTTTATAAAATTCCCGTCTCGGCTTCTCAGATTGAATTTAGTTAAGTCATTTTATTGTAATTGAAAAATTATTCAACTTTAAAAAATTATTTATTACTGAATGTAAATTAAATTGCAAAAATTATCATTGTAAAAAAATTAAATTTGGATAAATTTAAATTTTCAATCATCAATCACTCATCTTTTAAAATAAAAATTATTCATGTAGAAATGTAGCAAGTAATTAAAATATCTCTCATCTTTAGGAAGAACATGTGGATATTCGAATATTGCTTGCGTAATGGTAAGCTATATGTAATTTTTATACAATGTTATTTTCTACTGAATATTTTATTGATTTTAATGATTAATATATATATATATATATATAATTTTGTTCACAATACTAACTTTGAAAGTGCATTCAAGTTCAAATATAACAGAAAATATATTAGTAAAAATAAAAAGTGAAATCATTAAAAATAATTTTGTACATACAATTTAATGTATTTACATTTATCTCAGTTATGAAGCATTCTATAATTTTTAGATTATAATAATAAACAGATAATCAAAAAATGGAAGCGAAGTAATAACTCCAAAATTACAATTCGAGCAAAACGTCAGTATTTTATTCCAAACGCCTATGATGTCTATAGTTCTCTCGGTGGTTTCGATATTTATGACCATCAAGCATACAGTATGCTGAATAAATTTGCCTCAATTAGTTTTACTTCAGTGCTTTTTTCTTGTGTTCACATGTTTTAACAGCTGTTGGAACCATGGATTCGTTGATCAATGATTTGAAAAATGTTTGTCGATTCAACAATCCTTCCTGCGACATTCTATCAACAGAAGATATACTGCATTCAGCATTCTGGACCCGGATGCCCCCAAACATAGACGCCGGTTACATTAACGATCGAGCAGCTATTGCTATAACAGCTATATGAGTTGTACCTTTCAAAATGAAATAAGCAAATTCATTTTACACTTTTGGGCACAAAAATTAATTAAATTACACGTTACTATTATTTGCATATTTAAAAAAAACAATATTTAAATTTAATTAACGCAGTATGTTTTGCAAAGCATTGTGATAAACTTATTTTGGCACTAAAATTTATATTGCTTTTTTGTAATAATAATAATAATAACAGTGGATTAAAAGATATATATTGAATTTACTTTGAGCAATAAAAGCGGAAAATTTTAAGCTTTAATTAATTTTCAACAGTATAATTTTTTTCTGTTTGAGCAGCACAGTTTTAAAATTGCATATGAAATTTGTAATTCAATAATTCATAAATGAAATTAATATGAAAATAAATGCTATTGAAAGTAATGTTTATGTTATATTTTTGTATGCACAATTGCAAGATAAGATAAGTTAAAATGAAGAAAGGCATTTGCAAATGCTTTGGTCATTTTTTTATGGAAACTTATTTTCAAAAGTTAAATATTCATCACTGATGCTGGCTTTACGTAGAATTGAATAATTACAAAGATCGAAAGATGCATGCAAAATGGAATGCATTCATGGACGCATGTCTTACCTTAAGACAAAGACGAGAAATATTTACATTAAATAAGAACAAAAGTGATGCATTTAGCGTTCGATTAACTCATTTACATTATTCATAAATGTAGGCTTCTTTGTTGTTCATTTCAGCTTTAAGCTGGTATTTTTGCAGAGATGAAACTGAATTTTCAATAATTTTCCTCCATTACTGGAATTGTTTCCTCACAATTAATGTTAATAATTATTCAACGATATTCATTATTGTTACAACTTCATCGCTTGTTTGAATTATGCAAATCAATAAACATATGAATAGTAAGCTATCCACTTTCTACGTGTGAATATATTTTTCATTCATTAACAAATTATGCAAAATTAATTTCATGTACTAAAAACAGGCTTTCAATTAAGCTGCATAAATTTTATAGATTTCCTGATGATGGTTTTTGTTATTTTTTTTCATAAGTGAATGTACTTTGGGTAACAAATTATTATAAATTAGAATTGCAACAAGTCACCTGTTATTTCAACTATAATTTAGGAATTAAAAATATGCTAACTGACATTTATTACAAATTTTATACTAGTATTGCAAACTTGAAAAAATGCCAGTTTTTGAATCAATCATAAAGTTGTTTCCCAAAGTGTCATACATGGATTACAGTGTTTAAAGTACAGTGCAATATTCAACTGTTCTCAAAGCTTAATTAATTAATTTTTGAAATCATTCCTTATCTGTCGATAAACTTACTTACAATAAATTAATTTTTTTTGATTTTCTAAAAAACTGTTTCAATTATTTAAAAGAATTATAAATGAGAATAATTTTGTTACAATTTTAAAAAATTATTTTTTACAACAAATTACCAATTAAAAAATTTATTTAATCTGCTCGAATTAAATGTGTTTTCATTTGTCATTTAATCATGTAATGAAACTTCAAAAGATTTAATAATTGTCCATTTTTTCAAATTAAAAAATATGAAAATTTTTAAATTTATTGCAACAAAAATCTTATTCTGATCTGAATATTATGAAATGCATAAATATGAAAAAGAAAAATATGGTTTAAAAATGGCTTGCTTTTTCAATTATTTATTATCAATTCACCAGTCTGTATATGTTAGAAATTTTGGAAAATGTAATCTTTTTATTAATATTATTTTCATGTCTTCTCCTAACGTTTCTCAGAGTCTCTCGGTTTATCAATTTTATTTAATCATTTATTTGTTGTTTCACAAATTTGCCAACGCTTTATGACTGTTAATAATAATAAATCATTATGAATCACATGATTGTGACATAGGAATGGCAAAATGAATTTGCACAACCGATTCTTGCATCAAATTTGTTGATAATTTTTCAATAAGCTATTCTGTTGTTCATTTGCATAATGAAAATTTACATTTATGAATATGTAGCATTTGATAAATTTTATATTAAGCTTTGAATGCTATATTTGTGTAACGGGCATTTCATTGTCTAAATATATAAATCAAGAAAGCTTTTCATTGACCAAAGACCAAATTCAGAGGTGATGATGATGAGCAAATAATGAAGAATTTGTTGTTAAGAAAAGTATAAATGAGAATTTTTGTACATATAAAATGATTAAATTATAAAATTTCGTATATATATTTGATAAAAACTGTTAATTTATTTTTAAAAGAAAATTTCTGTATACCGTTTGTGTAAATAAAAACAGTTGTATTATCCAAATTATGCAAAAAATTTTAATCATAGCAAATTGATGATAATTTGATTTATGAGATGAAATTTAAAAATTCTGTATGCAAAATAAAAAAAAAATAGACAATTTCATTAATTGAAGTTTATCGAAAGATGATAATATCAAAAAAAAAAAATTTTTTTTTATTATTATGAAAATAAGAATAATAAAGGAAAATAAAAAGATACAGTAATTGGAATGGTGGAGTAGAGCAACAAGAAGCCGATGACGTCATCGGTAGCTTGTTGTGCCAAGCAAGTAGCAATTAAATGGAAGACGTAGCAGCATTTGCATTATTAAACAAACGACGCAGCAGTTTTGACCGTGTGCATTTGTTTGAGCGAAAAATGAACTTTATTCACAATTGTAATTCCACTTTCAGCAGTTTAAGAATTGGTCGATTTGTTGAAACGTACCAATCAACTAAATATTTCATTTAAAATTCAGCTTAAACTTTAAAATGCAAACTGATCCATTATTCTCATCACCATTCTTCATCCGCATAAGCGGCTTTCAAATTTCAAAATTCTATACTCTGCATATGCTTTTTCTTTTTCTCTCACTAATACATTATCATCATCATCACTGCATCACGGATCTCAGCGCTTCATCTACTACAATATTCATTTCGAACATTAGCTGCTTTTATTCAACAGTTGTATTTGTTTAGGTAAAACTGAATTTATTAATAAAACAATTATCATACAGTTCATCATTTATTACGTTTTTTCTTTTTTTAATTAATTTCACTATATATTTATTCTGTGTTGTAATAAAAATGAAATTTCTACCAGAATAATTTATCTATAAAGGCTATTTTAATTAAACTATAAATATAAATGAAAACCGGTGAGATTTTGTACACTTTTTTTGATCACTTAAAACAATAAAAAGCGGTTTAATAAATAAGTGAATTGTTTTTGAAATGGAATTTTCTTTTGTCAATACGAAGTTTATTCATTCTATTTTCAAACTGTCAGAAAATGCATTTGTTCAATAAACAACAAAAAGTACGTTAAATCACAAAGCACATTAATTCTTTGTTTTTCTTTTGAATTTATTTGACACTTAATATTATTGAAATATTACACATGATATTTATAAAAATAAAAATATTAAACAATCTTGATGTGAAATATTTAAAAAAGAAAAAGAATTTCATTTTCAGTTATTGTTGCATGCTCAACTTGGATAAGGCACATTTCACAACATTTGCATTTTTTTTTCATATTTCGAGATGGAATATCAGTATAAAAGGTATAAAATTTTTTGAAAATTTTATAATTTGATAAAACAAATATTTATGCTTTTCTTTTGCTTTTTTATTATTGTAATTTACACTGTTGCATATTGATATGTTAAAAACAAGCGATAAAGCCAAGAAAATTTGCGTATACTTTCACGATCAGTAGTATTTGAAATGAATTGTTGAGAATTTTTTTCTTCCTCCCCCACCATAATTGACAAAAAAAAAATTCATTCACTTATTGTTTATTAGCACTGATATGCTATTGGAATAATTTTGGTGCATTTGTTTATTCTGTTTGACATTTTTTTATTCTATTAAACTATCGGTACGTTTCGATCCATTGTACAGTAAACAAACAAATTTTTTGATAACCGGCAATTTTTGTTTCATCAATAATAATAATAATAATAAGGAAACATTTTATTTAAAAAAAATAATAATTTTACTATTTCATTTTCATTTGATCATATCTTGAAGTTTGATTATTCTCAACTGAGCAATTGACAAAAATCAATTTCCATATTTGTTGGTGACAATTATGAAAGAACTGGAAAAAAATTGTTTACAAATTTTACAATTTAAAATAGCTGCAATTGAAGATATTATTTTTAAAAAAAATAGTTTTTTTATTTAAATAAATGCATTCATTAAAGCTGCTTGAACATTTGGAAAAAATTTTTCACGCTTGCTTGATCGCTCGGCCCCGGCTAAGCTAAGCTAAGTTAGCTCAAAGCGTGGGCAACTTTCACGTCACATTCAACGTTCCAACAAAATTTCACAATTCAGGCTTTGGTTTGATGTTTTCTTTGCTTCAAATTTGCAATTGTCAATCACCACTTTAAAGCTTAATTGATAAACAAACGTTGCTCCAGCGAATTTTTTTTTTAATTTTAATTTAAACAAAATATTATTTCAATTATCAATAATAGTTTTAGAAAATTGTTAATCTTTTACAGTAATCCATGAAATTAAAGAAAAAAAAAACAATTTCCCCCATTTCAATTCGAATTGATAAATTAGGGCGCGTAGGTGGAAGGAATTTTAAACAAATACACAATGAACAAAACGTTTTAAAGAATTTTTTTTAATAAAAAATAATATTTCATAAATTATTTTAATAATAATTTTCTGTTGCAATTCAACGATAAGCTGATTTTGATAAGCTTTTCAAGTAATTTCTGGACAACACTGTTGCACTTTTACAGCCTCTTCTTCACTGCACAAACAACCAGTTTGTTGCAAACAGAATGTAACGTGAACAATGTTTGTTCATCAAAAGCATCTTGCTATTTATCTTTGACAAACTTATCAATATGATAATTATAATAATGGAATGTTTAAATATTATGAATTTCTTTTTCCAGAGAAAATATTATTGGATTTGAAACTGTCTAGAAATTTTCAAACAAATTTTCATGCGAATTTACACAGTTCTATAAATTTGAATTTAATATTTTAAAATTTGATTTGAATTTGATTGAAATGAAAATTATTAAAAACAAAAAAAAATAAAAAGGAAATTTTAAATGAGACAATCTTCATCAACAGCCGAGGTCGGTTCTTGCGATGCATTTGATCAAGTGTTTGTTGCAATTTATTGAATAAAAAAATGCACTTGTAAATTTAAATTATGCGTCATCTCATTCTAGAAAATTTTATTTCCGTTATTGACTGCTGGTAAAATCAAAATGAATTAAAAAAAAACATTTTTGCAATAATGAATGAAAAAATGATGAAATTGATTTTCATTTCATAGAAAAAGTATATATAATATAGCCGTTATTATTATTATTATAAGTGCTATTTTAATCATGAAAATATTTATCAGTTTCTCATTTGAATGAATAACAAAAAAAAAGCTTCAAAAATGAACACACGCTCAGGATGTTTTGTGAATCAATCTGTGAAATTATAGTTTCAGCACTCATTTTAAAAGTGAAACTAATAACTGGAGATTAAATAAACAGAAATATTTGTTCTCATAATAATAATAATTCAGTTTAAAATATTTTTCGCGTGCATTTGTGAAAAGATTTCACAATAATGAAAGCATCAGCATTCTCGGGCTAAACATTTATTTATGCAGTAAACTTTTGAAATTATTAATGAAAATTCTGCGATATGACTTTATTATTATTATTATTATTCAACTTGTTGAACACTGAAAACGATTTGAAAACAAAAATATTTCAAATGCTTTGAAATCAGCCATCGATTCTTGATCATTGTTGCTTCACGCTGGTCTGTGATAATATTTATCAGCTTGCATGGCAATTGTTTTCACTTGTCACTTCCCCAATTCAATGTCTATATTATCTATATGCATATGCATCTTCTTGGTGTGGGTGTGTTTATGCTAACAGAAAGCATCTTTTCAAGTTCAGATTAAAATATTTTCACAAGCCGGCAAAATTCCACGCATCTGATGCTCAGGATGAATATGCAAACAATTAATTTTTTTTATTAATTTTATTTTTACAATCTGTTGTTGAAATAATCATTCAACGAAAAACATATTCAATAATTTTATGTTTTTGATTATTTTCATAATGTGTAACAGTATTGTTGTTCGAGTAAATTTTTTTTGTTGTACAACTTGATTGATGTTAAATTATTTTTGTCATATTAATTGCTGTAAAGAATTACAATTTGTATTATTGTTGACTGAAGGATGGTTACAAGTATAAATAAATTGATATTGATTGATTACGAATTGAATTTATGATGTGGTATTATTGATATGAATTTATCGACACAAAAAAATAAATAAATTTCTATTAAAGATAGATTTATGACTTTTCAAATCGATAGTCACAGCCTAATGGAAAGGCAACTTTGATCTTTTGGCTTTTCTTAATTGTTGAGTTTGATTTTTTTTTTCTTCTCTCCTTTGACAATGTTTGTTTGTAATGTATTTATTTTAATAATGTTTCTTTTTTTCAGAACAAAACAGGAAAATTTATGGATAATAATAACAATTGAATTATATAAAATGAAATAAAATTATTCCATAGAAAATGATAAAAAGAAAAAGAAAACAATTTTGTAATGAATGCTTTGCTTTCGTCATGTAGAAGAAGGTTTTTATCATGTGAAATTCAATTTCAGACTTACACTAAAAATATAATAATGATAAAAGGAAAAATTATTAAATTTTCAACAACTTTAATAAATAATTAAAAGCAGAAATTCTGAATAAATTTCAAAAAGTTGAAAACATTGTTGTTGTTGTTGTTGTTGTTGATTTTATTCATTTTCAAAATTTTCCCATATTCATCTATATGCATGTGCAGTTGGGAAGCCATATTTGGCGGTTGATCTGCTCATTGGAACCCCCCCTCCATTTGATTAAGCTGAGACCTCTAATTGACCAACAGCAGTTGATTTAAATAGATTAACGCTTAACAAGCGACTATATGAACTGAGCGGATTCACAGAAACGCCCACTTATGGGCTGGTCGATGGTCTGAGCTTCAAGAAAACTTGATCATCGCGATCAGTTTTAAAAAGCTTCGTTACGCTTGATGATCGATTATTATTCATTTGGGCAGTTCGATCGAGAGCAGCTTAATTGATTTCAACCAGCCTGCTGCATGTTCCTCTTATTAAAATAGCAGCTCAAGCTAAAGCTGAGAGAGACACTTTCCGGCTGACCGTTAAATTGGACAAATTAAATAGTGAAGAAGCAGAAACTAAGGGTTGAAATGGTCAATTGAACATCCAATGCAATCCGAACTGCAAACCTGCGCGCCATTCTCTTACCCGGCCAAGTTGGACTTTTACATTTCCACATTGTACAATACATTTTCCACGTTTTCAAAACAAAGACACGTCATCATAAAAGTACGTTCCAACAGTTCGACTGTATTTTTTACGTTATACTGTAATTAAAAATTATTTTCTCCTAAGTTGAATGAAAAAAAACCAATTTCCACTTTTAATTTTATCGTAAAAATATTTTCAAACGTGTTTTTGCAAATACTTGTTTTTTTTTTATAATTAATAAGGTCGAAATTAATTTTGTCATTTTTAATCAATCACATCAACATGAACAAGTATTCAATTGTTCTTAATTTTTATTAAAGGAATTTTTTTTCAATTAAACTGTTCAAAAAAGAATATATATATTTATTGCAGAAAATACAGTGAAACATTTTCATTAAACATTCTCGATTAAAAAATATATCAATAAATAAATAATTAATTCATTAACATTTTAAAAATTATTATCAGTTTATGAAGAAATTGTACACAACTTGATTCAATGTCATGCTTTTATTTTATCAAATTTATCATGCAATCATCATAATTTGTTCGCTCGGTTATGCATATTCAGAATGAATGAATGACCAATCACGTGTCCGTGATTAGTAATTAATATCACTTCTCGCATATTTATACAAAATAAATATAAATAATTTCATACTGTAATGAAATTGACATTTCAGCTTTGGTTTAGTTAAATTGAGTAAATTTTTTTTATAATAATAAATACACTAGTTGATGTCATTTTCATCATTTTGCAAAAGTGATCTCTTAATTCGTGCATTATTCAGGAATTATTTGTCTATTTTACTCTACAAAATAAATTTAATACAATTTCTTTGAACTAGAAATGTTCAGTTTTTGTATTAATTGAAAGTGAACATTTGTCATTCAAGGTAGCATACATTGCAGCATACATTCAACAAGTAATGCACATGATTTTGTGCAAATTTCTACTCTCTCTCTCTCTCTCTCTCTCTCTCCTTTAATTCTCATCTTTGAAGGTAAGGATCATAATGTAAGATTTACATTTTGAATTTCCCAATTGATACACTTTTCATTTCAAAGCATTTGGATAGTTGTGAAATTTTTGTAAATTACCAATAACATAAGCGGATATTCAAGTCATATTCTACTTTCAAATTTAAATAACCTCGAAAACAATTGAATGTTGCAAATTTGAAAAAAATTATAACAACAATTTTCAAAAATACATTATTATTTTTAATAGTTTATTGGTCATGATTATTATAATAAAAAATGATAATGAATTTATAAATATTTTCCTTTGATCAATTTTAAATCGATTGTGTTATTGTTCTTCATTAACCAAATTGTCGATTCATATTCAAAAAAAAAAATAATAATATCATTCTCTATATCATAGTACAGTGTTCAAACTTATGCAGTGATTTTTTCAATTCTTTTTTTGGATATCTTGTTTTCATGATAAAATACATATTTCTATCTTTTACATTTTTACTTACTAATTTTATTTATCACATATGTTTAAAATAATAATTTATATTTGAAATACACTGATTTAGAACTTATGTTTTAAAAAATCAAATAACTTATTGTACTTTAAATAACCAATGTTGTAAAGTTAAACTGTACAAGCAACTTTTTAATTTCAGTGTTTAATTTCATTCAAATGATGAGATTATTCATGTTAGCATAAGTAATTTTATTGATTTTTCTTTCCTTTTAATTGCCCGATTAGCAATATTAACAATAATCATAAATTTTATGATAACAGCAGCCAAAATTTTGATACCTTTAATAAATTAGTTAATTAAAGTCATAGATTAATTGAATGGAAGATTTGATATTGAAAAATGCAAAATATTGGTGAAAATTTGATTGTTTCACTTACTGATCATGTTTATTTTTATCTGAGTTTATAATTTTGTTGATCAGCATCAATTTTGAATTTGTTGTGTGCATATCACTGTATGATTGTTGCGCTTTTTTTCAACTTAATGCATTTTTACATGTCAGTTTATTAACATTTATAAACTGAGGAAAATTTCAAGAAACTTTTTAAAATGCTGCTCAAAGTGATCATGCAGTATTATCTGATTTTTCTTATTTAATTCACAGAAATTAAAAAGAATATGATATGATAAATTAATATGTTAAAAAAAATCAAGCAGTTGCATATTATTCTTTAAATTTATTTGGTATATATATTTCATTTGTAAAAAAATTAATTTACACATTTCAAACTGTCATACAGTTAGTATAGCAGCACTTTTCAAATAAGATTGCGTTGAATCGATGGATCTTGCTTGTGATGGAAAGGTTGTATGCCAAAATTTTGCACATCTAATGGATCGCATGTCAAAGTACACAGAAACAAAAGTCTAGCTGAGAAACAAGCAGCTTTTATGAGAAATCTGACTCCGTTTTACAAATGAATTTGCATTTTCAACTGTTCAGAATAAGTTGTCATTTTTACATAGAGATGCGGATCAAATGACACATCAAAATGCTCTTTTTTGTCAAATATTCCATTTTTTTGAATTACAGGAAATTGGGAAAAGTTATTGACAAAAAAATTAACTTTTTAAATCTATTTTAAAGCATACTTTAATTTTATTTAAAAAAAAATATTTTATTATTTTTAAAGCACGTTTGACTTTGTACGAATATGATCATGTTAGTAGAATTTTAATTGACTTAATTATTTACAAAATTAGGTTTTCATTAAATATATGTAAAATGGATTGCTATAAATTTATTGCATCACAATTTAATCGATGATTTACTTATTTTCTTTTTCTAAAATTGCAAGGAACAAAAAATTTTGCATGCAAATGATGCTGCTTTTCTTTTCATTTTAAAAATTCAACTTACATTAAAGTTAAAAGTATAACAAACAATTGAATTTTGACAAATCTTAAATTGAATTGAATAATCAATTTTTTTTGTTTTTCAAAAATATATTATTACTCATGTTGATAATTATTAATTGTTTTATAATAGTTATTAAAAATGAGCATTAAAGTGGTGATGGTGGTATAATTTTAAAAATACTTTGACGTTTGCCTTTGACATTTTTCAAAGTGATGCTGTCAAATAAAACTGCTGTTTCTTTGTTTAACCGAGTTATAAATTTTCCCAGAAAAAGCACTGATGATAATTTTGACACTATGCATAATGATGACGCGCTTTGTTTTTATTATTATTTTTTTTAATTCATAAACATATAAAATTCATATTCACCTTAAAACTTGCTTAAATTTTTAATTGCAATCCGTCATTCACAATCAATCTGTTATATGCTTACTGTTTACAATTTGAATATTAACTAACTTGACACCAACCAATATTAAAAGTAGGCTAATATGCTGAGAGCTGTTCTAATCAGTATTATCTCATTCGATTAACCTGATTCCAATAAAGCTTTGAGTCAAGTATATAAAATTTAAATTATTTTGAATAAATGAAAATAATCTAATATTTCAGTCAATAATTATAATAAGCACGTTCCCAATTGAGCATCGATTCATGTGCATTGTTCTGTATTTGTATTTACAAGTTTGGTTTGTTGAAATTTGTATTTTTTTTTTTTCATTTGGCTCATTAATGTAAATTGTTAATATCTTTGTGTGAACAGATATTTCAAAATTTGATATTATTGAATATATTTGTTTAATTGAAAATTTCATTAGTTACATGTTAATAAAAGATGAACTTAAGAGAAATTGTATTATAATTGAAAAATGCATGACAAAACTTAATTTCTCTTCAATATAATATAGTTATTTCAATTTAACTAATTGAAATACTATGAGCAGCTCAAATTACATTAAGAGTAATTGAAATGAAAAGGAAAAAAAAACAATTGTTTCATGGAATATTTGGAATGTTAATTATAATTTGTTTAATTGGATTTTGATTAAATAATTGTATAATGTTGATATTGTGCTTTCAGCAGCTTTACCATTAAAAATAAGTAATATAGCAATAGAAGAAGACAAAGAAGAAGTGATTACAACGCCGGAAGGAAAACGTCATTAGAAACAAAGCTAATATAACTGGCTGTTTGCTGCAGAAGAAATGAATAATGATCAAGAAGAAGCGACCAGCTTGCGGCAGCAAGAAGAAGCTAACGCCGTAAGCGCCACTGCCACCACTGCCACCGCGGACACAGAAGGCGATGCAAGCCAAGGTATGGTTCGTGGCTTTGTAAGACGAGGCGCTTTAAGGCAGAAGAATGTCCACGAGGTTCGTGGACATCAGTTCATTGCACGTTTCTTCAAGCAGCCAACTTTTTGCAGTCATTGCAAAGATTTTTTATGGTAATTATTTTATAATTTACCAACATTAATATGCATAATGGAAACGGAGGGGGGGGGGGAAGCGGGAGGGAGGAGGGGTGGAGCAGGATGTGGAGATGCATAATTGTTTTTGATGAACTTCAATATTATTATTACTTTTTTTTTACAAATATTTATAATAATTAATTAATTAATTTTGTTTTGTTGAAAAAGTGAAAGTTATTTTTATTTGCATTTTATCCATTGAACTTTGGTTGAACAAATGATTGGCAGCATCAGAGGTGTGTAACCGTTGAATTTGTCCAAGCAATTGCTAACAATTAAGCAACGCAGGAACGTTTTCTCATTTGCCTGCAGTGATTAGTACTAAAATTTGTGACGTTCAATTTTCTTTTGCTGACGAAATTTTATTTTCATTCAAAATGAAGTTTCACTCGCTCACTTGATGAGGGGGAGTGATAAATGATTTCAAAGAAGAAAAAAAAAATTTTTTTTTAATATTAAAAATATGTTTTAATGTTAAAATAATATAATATATTTTTACTTTTTTTTGTTTTTTGAAACTTCCTACAATTCAATCAAACTTCAACGAAATTATACATTTGATGGTAAATTTTTAATATTAAAAATTTCTATTTCATTCTGTTTTAGCATGTGCAATTTGAAATGCATAAATGCATATCTTCTAATAATTAATTATTGCATGTTGTAAAATTGGTGTTGTTTGATATTGCTTTTCAACGTGAAATGAATAAGGAAACGTGTTGATTTAAATACTAAATTTTTTTTTCTTTTGAAACTATAATTGCTTGCATACGTACTTTGGAGTATGATGTTTCAAAAGTTCTATTAAACACCCGTGTAGCTTAAACAATTGCTATAAAATGAAATTTGAAAATTAAACACAACAAACTATTTTATATATTATCTTTGTTTGTATAGGTTTGTTTGATTTTAATTGGACATGCAATTATATTTAAAGTTAACTTCAAAATGTTTTTCTCACACTTCTTAATTGGCTATATTAATAGTATGATGTCATTTGAAAAAGTTTTACATAATTTGTCAAATATAAATAACTGTCGAAAAAAATAAAAATATTTTTCAAATTAGCAGCATTAAAGCACTTCATCATCTAGCTTGTACGTTGCAGGTGTTGTAGTAATTTCTAATTTCAAAATCAACTTTGGCATTATTTTAAAATGTTTATTTATTAATATTTTTTTTATGATTTTTCAATAAATGTCCATTTCCTCATATTCTTGAAAAATTTTCAAGTGTTCAAATTGCGTGGTGATTCAAAAATTTAATTATTACTAACGGTATTGGCGTAGTGCAATTAAGTCGGCTTGGTTGAGATTTCTTCATTGGTTCAGCTTTCTAATTAGCTCAAGTCTTCAGTTATTTGTTTTCTTACAGTCGATGATGACTGGGTGCGGTGCAATCGTTGTGCAATATCATTTTTATTAATCTCTTTTGATTTGATCGTTCAGATTTGTTTTTTTCTCCATTTCCTTGTTTCATTCTAGAACTACATGCAGTTCAAATTCATGTGCTTTAAAATTTAAAAAAAAGCTGTCACCATTTTTCAACGGGAAAAAAATATCCCATCACTGATCATTTATGGCATAATGTGATCATCATACTGATTTTTGCAACGAACACATTTTATAAAATGAATAAACAAAAATTACACATCAAAAAGCATTTATCCCTCTGTTGTTTCTTTTTATAACAAGCATCAGCTCTATTATTATTATTATTATTATTATTATTATTATCTCAGTGTTATTTTGCTTGATTTATTAGTTTTGAAAATCGTGAAAAGTCGATTGATTTCATTCAGTGAATTTGTGATCAACGCCAATTTCAGTAATAATTAATGAGAATGTATTTTTCTTTCAATTTTCATGTCGTCCTTTTCAAGAAAAGCTTCAACTTCAACTCAACTCCTCTTTTTCTCTTTCTGCTCGACGACGAGTGTATTTCTATTTTCTCTGAAAATAGTTGAAATATTTTTCTTTCGTCACTTGCAATTTTCAATGCAATTTTCAGCTAACAACAGTTGACATTCTTTGTAGCATGCTTCTAAAAATAATATAATCCAATATTTTTCTATTTCCTCCATTTCACTGAGCTTTTTTATTAATTCATAATTCAGAAAAAGAAATCAAAACGGCTACATATTTTTTATGGATGTTTTACAAAAATGAGAAAGTTACATTAAAAAAAACATTTTTTTTAAAAATAAATCTACATTATTCATTTTTATTTGAACAAAAAGTTTGGTTGCTTATTAAAATTTTTGAAATTTAAAACGAACTGATAGCTTATTATGTTGAAGTAATGATATTCACCGTAGTTCTTAATTGAATTGAATTGAATTGAAATTATTAAAAAAAATCTTCTTTGCTACATTACTCTGATTTTCACTGCTGCATATTGTTTTATGCTAATGTAGAATGATCTCCATTTATTTACGAATAAAGTTCATTGTTTCTTTATTTTTTTTGCCAAATGTTCATGATGTCAGATGTGAAATGTTGGCCAGACGTGATAAACTGGCAGTTCTCTTCGTTATTATATGCTTAGCGTTATTTTATTAATTTTTTTGTGATCATAAAACTTTAAATTCTGCTGAAACTGAATTTTCAGAACCGACATTGATCTAATGCTTTATCTGCTTTGTCATTTTGCAACACGAATTTTTCCATACAAAAGCAATTTGTATGGATGAATAAGGCTTTAATAATTGTTGACACATAAGAATGATAAGCTTCAACAAAGCGTGCAACGGAAATTGAATCTTGAAAGCAAATAGCAGATCTAATTTCAATGTCTTTCAAAGAATTTCTATCAAATAAATGCTTCTTCGAACTGGATTATGTGAACATTCAAATTATTCGAATATTTGATTTTTCCAGTTATTTAATACTTAGCACTTTTTTCCAAAGCGTCAGAAAGCTTGATTTCTTTTGTCATAAATGCATGAATAATTTGTATGCTTTCCAAATTTGCAATGTTTTTGCAACTGCATTTTCATTTGTCGATAAATTTGGTCATTTTGAAATGGGCAATTTGTCTTTGAGCGAATGCGGATGACGAATGATTTATTTCAAAACTTTCAAATGTAAATTTCAAAAATTCCATTTCAGAATTTTAACATTTATTTTTAAACACTTATTATTGTGCATGCTTTAAAATGAAATTTTGTGGCAAATTTTAATTTGGTAAATAAAGTTGAAATGCAATTACTATTTGATGTTACATATGGAAAGTTTTTGATTTTCTCTTTTCAACGCAACTAAATGTATCTGCTACTTTTTGTAGCAAACCAAATAATAACAATTACTTTAGCACAATTTATTTATTTATTTTTTTAAAATTTATATTCATTCAATGAAATATAAAATAAATAAAGTGCTTTTTATAATTGTTTTTTTTTGCTTATTTTAATTTGGCTATAGTCTTTTTCTTTTATATAAAAATGCAATTTCAATGATGAACAGTTTACAGGTTACTAAATGATCAACTAATATCAACATTAAATTATACTGGGATTTAATAAATGTAAATGAATGAAATGAAATCAATTGAAATGAAATGATTTTCATTCTTTCTTTCTTTCTATCAACTAATGTTTCTTATCCATGTTACTGCTGATTGAGAGAGAAGTTGAAGCACAGATTGCAAAGATGTAAGCAGCACGTGCAAGCAGGTTTATTCCCAATAAATAAAACATTGTATGTGTCACAATACGTTTACATTTATCATTTATTGGACTTTTCACTTTTACCTATTCTTATTGCAAATATTAAATGGCATGAGTTGTTGTTTTTTTCTGTAAAAAACTAATTAATTGCACAACTAAATTCATTATTCAAAAAATAATTTGTGCAAAGTTTAAATGCTCAAATATGATTAACTTATTTTAAAGCAAAATTTTTATTATTTATTTGTTTATTTATACACTTCAATAATAGAAATATATTTTAAGTGTGATCGGATGAAAATTGAATCTAAGTTTGCATTTTATGTGTTTTATTTGATTTTTGTTTAGGGGTTTGACGAAACAAGGATTCCAATGCAAAGGTAAAAGAAAATATTATCATATCGATAATATTTAAATGTTTTTATTGCTTTATAGTGTGTACGCTTGTTGTACACAAGCGCTGTCATGAATTCGTAAGCTTCAACTGCCCAGGAGTTGATAAAGGTGTCGATTCTGATGTAAGTTTTTATATTTAAATCATTATTTAATAGTGCTCTGTGTTCAATTTATCATCTCAATAGAATAAAAATGCTTATTATTATTATCATTATTATTGGTAAACAATACCAAAACAAGTATTTAAATTTCAAACACTACATATTTGGAAATTTTACAAAATTAACAAATTGTTCAATTGTTAACTAATTTTTTTTACATTTAGGATCCAAGAGCAAAACACAAATGGAAAGTGCATACATTCAGCTCACCGACATTTTGCGACCACTGTGGATCACTTTTGTATGGAATAATTCGACAAGGAATGAAATGTCAACGTATGAATTTAATCTTTTTATTAATAAAACATGAAAATTAATTATTCATTTTACTTCAATTTTTTAAAATTTCTATGTTGTAAACTGCATTTTGTAAAAATTTATCATATTTATAAAAAGCTGCATGTTTTAAAAAATAATAAATATTATTCATTGTTTTAGTATGTGATTTGAGTGTACATCGGCGATGTATGGAAAATGTACCGAAAATCTGTGGCGCAGATCATACGGAAAGACGTGGTCGAATCAATGTTAAAGTTACCTGTGAAGACAAAACATTGACCGTTCTGAGTAACGATGTTTCACAAATTTATTTCATCTTCTAAAACAAGGGCAATATTCATTTTCAGTCCGAGAGGCGAAAAATTTAGTACCCATGGATCCAAACGGTTTGTCAGATCCGTATGTCAAGGTGAAACTTCTTCCTGAACCTGATGGTAGACTCACCAAACAGAAGACTAAAGTAATCCGTGCGACATTGAATCCCACTTGGAATGAGCAACTTACTTAGTAAAGCTTGAATATTTATTAAATTGATGCAAAAATTATATCTTGCTATTCTCTAGTACCCTTGAACCATCTGATAAAGACAGAAGACTTTCAATTGAAGTATGGGATTGGGATAGAACATCTCGAAATGATTTCATCGGATCGCTATCATTTGGGATATCAGAAATTATGCAAGTAATTATTTTTGAATAAAAAGAAAACCACGCATATATATACATACATTTTATTTATTTATTTTACTTTAAAGGAACCTGTCGATAGCTGGTTTAAACTTCTTAATCAAGAAGAAGGTGAATTTTATAATATACCTGTTCTTCGAGAAAGTGAAGTTGAAGCATTACGATTAAAATATCAAGTATTCTATTTTTTTATTGTAAAATTTGGTAATTTTTTGCTAAAAATATTTTTTTTTTCAAATTTTAGGAAAATAATAAAATTAGCAATGAAAATCGAAGAAGATCAGCATCAACGCAAAATAAAATTCATCATACGGACGTGATTCGACTTAGTGATTTTGAAATGATTTCTGTCCTTGGAAAAGGAAGCTTTGGAAAGGCATGTTCACATATTTAGTTATAATTAAGCACTGTTCTAAGCGGTGATGCAAATTTCAGGTCATGTTGGCCGAACACAAGCCAACAAACGAATTGTACGCGGTGAAAATATTAAAAAAAGATGTAATTGTTCAAGATGATGACGTGGAGTGTGCCATGATTGAAAAGCGGGTCTTAGCATTAGCTGAAAAACCGCCTTTCTTAGTACAACTTCACTCTTGCTTTCAAACTATGGTAAAGAGAAAAAAAAAATAATTTATTTTATTCATTTTGCAATATCTGTTCAATTAAAGGATCGACTGTTCTTTGTAATGGAGTTTGTCTGTGGCGGTGATCTGATGTTCCAGATTCAGAAGGTTGGAAAATTTAAAGAGCCAGTTGCTGTGTAAGACATGTTAAATATGATTTTAACATAAATTTATTTATTTAACATATTACCGTTGATTTTATTTCTTCAGTTTCTATGCAGCCGAAATATGCATAGGCATTTTTTACTTGCATTCAAAAGGGATTGTTTATCGTGATCTGAAATTAGACAACATTATGCTCGACATTGATGGTCATGTGAAAATTACTGGTATGCATACTGATTATCACAACTCAAACAAATAAATATTTACTTACAGATTTTGGAATGTGCAAAGATAACATGCTTGACGGTGTAACAACGAAAACCTTTTGCGGAACACCAGACTACATTGCTCCTGAAGTACTTTCATGATGTTTTTTTTTTATTTGTTGTTTCATTAAAATAATATGTGAATTTTAGATTATCCTGTATCAACCTTATGGAAAAGCAGTTGATTGGTGGGCATTTGGTGTTCTTGTTTATGAGATGCTTGCTGGTTTGCCACCTTTTGACGGTGAAGACGAAGATGAACTATTCACGGCAATAACGGAACACAGTGTTCCTTATCCAAAATCAATGAGCAAAGAAGCTGTACACTTATGCAAAGCGGTAAACAGTACTATTCTATTTGTTTTTTATTCTTTTTTTTTCAAACTTCTACAATACAGCTGTTAAATAAAAATCCTGATAAACGTCTCGGAAGTGGACCCTCTGGACAGCAGGATATTCAGGAGCATCCATTTTTTCGGCGAATTGATTGGATCAAGTTGGCAGATCGAGCCGTTCAACCACCAATGAAACCAATAATTGTGAAATTATTTTCATCCATTCTTGCAATTTATCACTGAAATTTTCCCATTTATTTCAGAAAAACATGCGAGTAGCGACCAATTTTGATCGTGATTTCACTTCTGAAGCGCCTACACTGACGCCCACAGATAAATTATTTATAATGAACATGGATCAGAGTGAATTTGAAGGCTTCTCATATATAAATCCAGAATATGTCCAACATGTCTGATAATGCAACTGCCGTCGAATTTTGCATCTTTGATTTTTCGTTCATTTATTTGCACATATGACTTGTGTAATTTGTCAAGAATTTTTTTTTTTTTAATTATCATTTACTTACTTCATACTGTACAGTCCACGCACCGAACGGTTTCTTTTTTGACATGTTCTTCAGTCAGCGCATCGGTTGTTTTCTTGCAAAATGCTTACTAAATTGATTATTCAACAAAAGAGAACCAATCTTCCAAGCTATTCATTCGTATATGTTTTCTCTATATTCATTTTTTGTATTTATAATACGGTTTATTTATTTCATCAGTCATCAGTCATCACCTTTCATCACTATTCTTTTCAAAATTAAACATTAAAAAGCGATCCTTTCGTGCATGCTGTGTGAACATGATAAACTTTAATTTTATTAAAAATTTACTTGTACGGCTGGTCTGGCAAGTGATAACACATTTCATTTATTCAAGCTTTTTAAAAAGTGATCATTTCAATTTCATTTCATTCTTTTTCGTTCAATTCTTGTACTGCAACACTGACCGGAGAAATAAATAACAAATGTATTCATTCATCAATTCAACTTGCTTGCTCTACAAGCATTGAAACCAAGCATATTGTTCAAATATAAATTACATTTTACAAAATGGAATTGCACTAAATTTGAGAAAAAGAAATTTATAAAACATTTAAAAAATCTATTGCCTAATATTGAATAAACAATTGACATATAAAAATATCAACAGCAATATCAATATTTAATTTACATGTACTTTCAAATTTAAATGTTGAGCAGCTTGTCAAATCGACGTCGTCGAAAGAAAAATTCTGCCAATGAAAAAAGTTTTCTCTTCTAACGACATCAGCAGTTCGCATTTTAAATTATATTGCTTTAAGAGAGGTTCGATCGTCCAATTTGAGCTAAAAATAATTAAAAAAGACAATTATTTTAAATTATTGTAATTTCAAGAACATTCTTAAAGCACTAACTGGTTCCTTATCAATTACCAGTTCGGTAAAATTCAAACAAAAGAACTCATTTAATGTTGTCAAACTGCACACAATTTAATAAAAACTCATAAATACATTGCTATTTGTTATTAAACTTTAAAATTATAATGCAACATTAAATTTCCTAAATAGAGCTTGTATATCAAATATTACTGTAATTCATAATAAATTAAAAGATTATCGTACAAGTTAGATTGTATTACATGATGTATTATTGAAATTATATTTCAAGCATAATTTAAATTATAACAATGCAAAGCAAATGACTTTCTTTCGATTTTGGTAAGAAAAGTAAGCACAGGCATCAGAATTACGTTCTAACAGAACAGATATCGTAAATACAACGTCTTCAAATACTAAAATTGAATCATTAAGATTTTGTTGAATTGTATAGCTATTTACTTACAAGTTGGATCGTAAAAGCAGTCTGATATTAGTAAAATGTCAAATGAAGGCAAACTAAAAAGGTTATCATCGGCAACACCCCAAATCAGAGTTCTGTACTGCGTATGCTCGGAGACACCGTTGATCTTGCAGTTTTGAAGAGCTATCTTTTTCACTCTATCATTTTTAGAATGATCTGTTAATATAACAAATTTAGCATCACATTTAGCAGTCACAATAGATACTAAACCGCTTCCAGCACCTAACTAAAGGTAACATTGAAATGGAATCTATTTTACAGAACAATTACTGCTAATTACCTCCAGGATCGTTTTTCCACGAAAACGTTCGACGTTTGAAACGATATAACTAGAAAGCATTTCTGCACAAGGCCATACGTGAAGACCGTAATCTTCTTCCTTTTCACCTTTAGTGCATTTTGACGATGTTGCCATTAGAAAGCAAATGAAAAAAATTTCATTTAAGTTCACTTTGCATAAACTAAAATGTATATATAAAACAATTAATAATAATCGTCTTCAACAACTGTTGAAAAAAATTATTTACGACTTCACCATATACAATTTGTTAATGGTTTATGAGATAAATAAATTAAACTAAATACTAAAATACATTCAAATAACAGGTATATTCCAAAAATTTTTTATTTTTCGTATATTATCTGTCATGACCACTTTTAAGCTCAGAATTTAAAAAAGAAAAAATAGATTATAATATTGAAAAAAATTAATATAAAATTAAAATCAATACCAATTACAAAAACGTTGTACTGTTAATTACTGTAGAAACTTGATTTATAGGATACAACTTGTCAGTAAATACAGTAAAAAATAGTTGTTAAAGTGTTCTTGTTAAAAAAGTGATATCAGCGTGTGAAGATCACTGTAACTCTTCTTTTGTACACTGTTACTTATTCGTATATTAATGATTTAATTAAATAGCCATATTAATACCAAACGCCTTATAGTGAAAAACACTTTATGCTTTATAGTAGTTGCTCAGTTGAATAGAAAAAGATTTCTGTCCTCGATCAATATAGGCCAAATCGATAAAGATCAGTCAACTTCCCGCCAAATATTAAAGATTTGCTTATTCACCTGAGCATCAAAATATAAATTTCTTGAACACGGTTATTATATGCTGTCATACTGTAGCCAGAAATAATAAACGTTTGAAACGACAGATAATTATTTATAAGCACTTTATAATTCAATTTAATTTATATTAATGTAACAAAATAATATTTAATAAAATTCTATCATCTGTTTGGTGTCAGCTGCTCATTATTTTTAATGTAGAATTAGATTTTCAGGTAGACTTACAGTATCGACGTGTTGTCAATCAACAGTAAATTTGTGTCCTTCATTTTGGCAACGGTGGCTTTGTGTGACGTTTGTTTTGTGCGACATGGGTACTCGTGTTTATGTTGGTCGTATTCCATACAGAGCAACTGAAAGGGATATAGAAAAATTTTTTCGTGGTTTTGGTCGAATAAGAGAAATATTTCTGAAGAACGGTTATGGTTTTGTTGAATTTGAACACACCGAAGATGCAGATGACGCTTGCTATGAATTGAACGGCCGGGAAATGTTTGGTGAACGGTAACAATTGATTTTTGGTTTTTTCTTTTTTAAATTAAACTTTAGTGAATTTTAGATTGATAGTTGAGATTGCCCGCGGAACTCCACATGGTCGAGACCGCTATGGTTGGCGTCAGTCGTATAGAGTTCGAAGTGATAGATATGATCGGAGGTTTGTTAGTTGCGCAAAGCTTGTTGCTTGTTGTTAAATGTGAATTTGAACATTGAAAGTTTTGTATTGTTCTTCTGAAATTTGGAAATGGGGGTTTTATCTGTCGAATTTGATTTTTGAAATTTATTGTGTGAGAAGCTGCTTTCCTGTTGTCATTTTATCCATTTAAAATTTTTGTGAACTTTTAAGACGGGAGATTTAATGTTTTTTTGTAATATTTATTTAGCATTAATTTTTAAATTTCGAATAATTTTGCATCTAATTTACTATTTTTAAGTGGACACAATGGTTGTTAGCACTCACCTGCGATCCATTCATTGCCCATTTTCAATGTGTCAAAACTTCGTTTGATGCAAACTCTTCAAGTGCGGACACCAATCTTGTCGGCTCACATATTTCCTTGTTTTCAGTGATATTCGACCCAAATCATATCATCTTTCAAATATGGTTCCATGTATAGAGCAGACGTCGTTGCCAATTCACCAACTGCAGTTGATGAAACAACCACAATCTTTTATTCAGTACCAGATAATTTATGGTGCTTAAAAGTTTATTTGTGCACGTTTCGTGTATGCGGTCTCTTTAAATAACAGTTTGCGGTTTCGTGAATTTTAGGAAGGGAAAGTTTTCTACTAGACAAATGCTTTATGTGATTTGTGTACGAAGATTGCTTTTTAACAGAATAGGTCTGCTATTTTTGTGTGCATCGTGAAACTTTTATATAGGACGCATTGCAAGGCAAAACGGTAATTGCTTTTCTGTAAATTAATTAGTTTGGTTCTTAATGTATACAGAGAAGTGATTGAACGTTGTTGATTTACTTTGAATTAGCTCCATCATCAGTACGTGATTGCTGTTGAAAATCGAGCGCAGTTTATGTGGATAGTCTTATTATTATTATTTAAGTGTAATAGCAGTATTAAACAAAAGAAAAGAGGAGATAGGAATTTCACGAAACCGCAGTTGAAGTTTATTTTTTTAAATGAAAATTTATGTGAAAATGATAATTATTTTAGTTAACAAGTAAATAATAATATCAACTTTTACAGACGGTCTAGGAGTCGTTCTCGATCTCGTTCTCGTAGACGCAGTCGATCACGAAGGTGAGTCCAATTAATTATTTATTTTGTATGTTGTAAAAGTAAATATTTGGCATTTAGTCGTGACCGTCGTCGACATCGTCGAGAGAGCGTGTCATTGAGTAGATCTCGAAGTAGAAGTCGATCGCGTTCAGCTCCTCCACGTCGTAAATCTGAAAGTCCAGGCGAAGATAGTAATTACAAATCTCCGGAACGTGAAAGAAATGGAAACGGAGACAACAGCTCGATGCACTCTGGTTCCGCTGAACGAGGTGAAGGCTATTCAGAAAGTGTATCTTCACCACGATCCAATGTGGGCGTGGAAGATGTAAGAATGCTTTAAGATTGTTGATGTCGCTTTTTTAAAATCAGTCTGTGGTTTTGTAGAATGGGGAATTTGAAGATGAACGAGAATATCGCAACGAAGAATAAGGAAAAGATAATAATGTGAAAAAGAATTTTTATGATATTCGCCATCTACTCTTACTGTTTTATGAATAATCAGTTGCTGAAAATTATTATTATCATCATTGTTTGTAAGGGAGGTAAAAATGTACGCGCACAGTAGTTCTAAATTCGATGCTTAACTGGTGCACTTGTATTTTTATTTCGTAAATAAAGCTGCGAGAAGGGCATTCTTTTGAAAGCCATTTATTATGTTTTAAGCTGTTTCTAATAATTTGTGTGCAACAAATGTGCATATATATATATATATATATATATAAGTGACTGAAAGAAGTTGCGAAGCTGTCGATGCTGTTCAGAAAAAGTGATATAATTCCGTAAGTTGCATTCAGAATTATCAAATTCATAATTGTTTGATTATATGAAATAGTTTTTTAGATGTAATCAAGAGAAATTTGGTTTTCAACTTATTTTAGATCGAGTGTATCAATTTTGATACATAATGTTTTAGGCGCCATATGTATTGCCTGCAAAGTATTTGTAAACTATGCAAGTATTCGTGTATTCTTGAGACTTGAGCTGTTATTTTTAGAAGTCGAAATTTGAAAATACGTCCGTAGCTGAAGCAAAAAACAATGAATTTGCATTTTGGCGTCAAAAGTGGCAACTGCTCAAAATTAAACTATGGTAATTTTTAGTGTAGAAATTGGTGCGAGTATGGCATTAACCCTTGAATTACTGAGACATTTTGGCACCAGATTTGGAAAATGAGGTTTATGGAACCCTAGAGTTTTATGGCTGAATTTGGTAGAACTTCCTGAGGATTGTGCCACAAAAAAGTTTGCTGAGTTTAGATGTGATGAAATGTGTTTTATTTTGATTTTTTGTTCTCAGTACTGTATGGGTTTGTGATATGTAGGGGTAAATGTGAATACAATGTATTTGCTTTTATGTCTTTTCATCAGTTTTTTTGGTGTTAGTATTTAAGATTTCTAAGTTCAAAGGATGCTCAGTGTGGGTGTTTTGTGTCAATAGCGCGGTTGTTTATGATACTGTAGCTAGTGGAGTCTGCAATAGCTGCGACAAGCAATGACGTCCAATGTGTGATAAGCCCTGGAAACTACAATCAACTGATGACTCAAATACCCGCAGCAGTTTCTGTGCACTTTTGACACAGCAGCATACGCCATGAATAATTCTATATTCACGTCCTTATGTTTATTGGTATGCTAAATACAAAATAATATGAATTACCATCGTGACTGTTATTCGCTTTGAATAATCTAGCTGACTTTACCACATACAGCAAAAAAAGTTGCGCCTAGAAACCACAAACAATGAAGATGGTTGCTCAATCCTCAGTCAAAGCTGTCATAGATGCATCTTGGGTGAACGGAATCAACGCATTCAGGGTGACAATTTTAAGGACGTTCATAAAGAGTACCAGTGGCCACCGTCTGGAACCTCGCTCAGTGCTGTATATTTTGACCATTTCATTAAGCGTATCCACAGCTCCTTGCACTTATTACAGTCAAGAATGACAGCAGCTCATGGTCATTAACCTCATTCAGTATGGTGGAATCAGTGCCCTGCGTAGACAACATTATCACGAATTTCTCTCTTTTGATGACGTAGGAGGCTATCTTGACGACATCTACGAAGGAAAATTGAGTTGAATGAATGGGACGGTGCTTATCTGGCTCTTCAGTACTTCACGTCGCAAATGATGAATTATGCATGAAATGGCTAGACGCTGGTCCAGTGGTGCTTCAGCAACGGGAAACGATGTAAAAAAAGCTTGTCCATGGTAATTTTATGATCTTGTCCCAGACCATGGACCAAGTCTAAGAATACATGTTTCCCCTCCTCCACTTCCTCTATCACTTCTTTCTGGCCGCCAGTTTTGCCTACATATACTTGGAATTTCTATGCGTACGACGTCTTCCGTGCCTGCGATACGCACAATATTCACACCTTCATGCCATAACGATTAGGCTTAGTCTTTATGTTTACTCGAAAGGGGCATGTTTCACAGAAACCTACCAATTTATTTATGAATGCACACTTGACCTGACGGGCGAAACGACCTTTGATAGTTTCTGAGAAACTGATCAAATTATTCTCGAGCGGTTGCTAACTCGCCTGCTTCGTGACGCTTTTTTCTTATGTGACAATTATCAAAACAGATGTGCCGCAGAAGCTGTAGAAACTGATTTTGTGTCATGATGGCCTGAAATACAGGTCTCTGCAATGGATAATTTTTAGTTCTACATCTCGATGATTGTCTTTTTTCTCGAGATCGCCAACTAACCTACAGATCCAGAAATGCTTCCATTCCTATGTGATCAACATGCTGTCAAATATTACTCACACACAGAACTGCCTTTCTGTTTGTCTCACCGACGATGATGTGCATCACGTCGTCTGTGATTAGCAGTCCAAATGCTGCGGAAGGCAAATTCACGTTTCTGTTGCCTGCTGCCAGGCCCAGGCGTTGACGTAATGATAGTACTCACAGCACGAGTACGCTCTGTGAAGGTTTGTATGGCTTCAGGCAGTTCCATCTCTACATAGCAGATAAGAAGTTTCACTGACTAATTTCTCTTCACTTCCTGTGCTTGATGATGCGGTAGTAAAAGTTTCATAGTATATAACTTCATCATCATTTTCAAGAAACTGATGGACGGTGCTCATGGTCTGTGAGGCTTTCTTTAGAATCAGTTAGAACTGGTTGTTGAGGCGTTTGAACAAGATGGAAGATAATGACCGTATTACACAACATAAAAGAGAAAACAAACTATGCAAGCTACATTGAACTTATCCGCGACTCATTTTTCCCAAACTGCGCTTACATTTTGTGATTGGCTGTTTGCTGATAGGTTGCACGCAATTAATCCGTAATTGGCTAATCACTTCTGCTATTTTATTAACTAATCATTATGATAAGTGACTGGGCGAATAATTTCTACCATTTGATTAGCTATTCAGCTTTGATCAATGATTGTTTATCAACGTTTTTCCAAATATAGGATGCATTACCGTTAAATTACCTTATGTGGACATAAGTAATTAAATTTCCTATTTTTAAAACAGCTTTTTAAAGATATGAAGTAATAAGGTCAGCTAACTTTTACTGTATTGAAGTAATTATAACAGTAACAAAGTAAATGCTTATGACTAATATTTAACTTCATTACATTTGCTCACTCTTTGTGTGTATGTTTTCAAGAACAATATTTAAAAAGGTGTTTGCCGTACTCAAATATGACTTTAAGTAAGTGGCCATTAATGATTAACATTAATGATTTTTCAGTTTCACATTTCATTGTTCAAATAATAAGTTTCTTTTGTAATTTTATTTCTTTAGATCCCTACAAATTAACAGACTGCTTTAAACAGAAACAATTGCTTTTCGCTAATGGCACTTTTTGAATTAGGAAAATATATAGTATACAGCTTCATATTACAACAGATACCAACAGTTAGCAACAAACAGATCTGCACTGAATTACAATATATACAATGGGCAAAGATAAACTATACAATAATTACGTATAAATATGTACAACAATAATGAATAGTGCAGTGGTGTTATGATCATACAAGTGCAAGAATATGATAAGCTATACCTTTTAAGAAATGATCTGTACTAATTTTACAACCCATGAGCGTAGCTACCTGCCGATTCCAGTTTTCGTAAGCTGCGCTAACTACTACGGAACCCCTTCCCTGCGTATAGCCATCGTCCATTTGCCGTGTCACTGACTCAGTTTTATCCTGTTCATCAAAGATCAGTCGTAGAAACTGAAAGAAACCCAGATGTTCGTGATGATGCTTGTGCTCTTTGGTTTATGCGGCTGTGCCAACCTTTCAGATTTTGGTTTCCACAGTCACATTATGAACGTTCTAAAGCGGAATTTTAGCGTACTGGAAATAATGGAACAGGGCTTTCCCCTGGCCTGATGTCCCAACATTTAAGATTTTAAAACCCAAGGGTGCAAGTTCACCGGAAAAAATAATAACACCTTTAGCTTCTTAATCTTATTCTTCAATTCCTTCTGGCAAGCGGTAGAAAAGAAAGTTGGTGAGCTGGGACTGAAAACACGATATCGAATTGACGAAGAAACAAAACGATAAATCAAAATGCTTCTAGCTACCACTTTTCGCCCTGTGCCGCAAGTTCGTATGGGTGTTTGCTTGAAGAAGACACTACCAATACTTTATTAGCTTTATTCTAATATTTTTGGCAGGAGTGAATGCCCTTTGAGAGCTTGTCGCTTTAGAATGCACATTATGTAAATGCTGAAACCAATAACCATTTACAAGGTTGAGATAATCAGCTCAACAAAAAAGTGTACGCTGTATAAACTGCTCTAGCTCCGGATAACAGAAAAGGGTGTCATGGACCTCTTAATTCTTAATTCAGTGTTTCTTAACTAGGAGAGCGTATGAAGATCCCAGAGGGGAGCGTGTCAAGATAGTATTTTACTTTTGCAGGTGTTCAAAATTTTAAAGTTCATTTCAGGTGTGATGTGAAGTACTTTCTGAGCTCATGTACTTATGTTATGCAGCTCCTAAGATGTCTAGTCATGTCCTCCTGTTATATTTATAATCTATTGACAAATTGCTTGCCTGCATATCATAGTAATCATTTTTATTTTGATGCTGGTGAATTTTTGTTCTCCAATGAACTGTATTTCACAGTTTGGTCTGCTTCCTGTTAAATTCACAGCTTATCATTTCCCATTGTACTAAAATAATATTGAACTGTAGCTCGGCTTGAAGCATGAAGCAAGTTTGCTTTGTGTACACAGAATACATACCAAACTACTTTTTTGGGGGGAGGGTATTAACTGTACAATTTTTATTAAGGGATGTGCACTGATACGGGTTGGGATCTGCTGTCTTAATTCAACAGGTGCCATCAGAAAATGCTGCTGTAACGCCTGTATACTGACTTGAGGCCGGTAAACAGCGATTATACTGAAAAGCAATAATGAGTTGCACAATATTAAGTTGAATATTCCAGCAGTACAAGTACGCTGCAGGCAATTAAATGCGGTTTTTTACACGGTGGTTTGTATTGTATTTTTATTGTATTCTGTCTCATTATATTTGTATTGTTTTATATTTGTGGTTATTTTACTGTATCATATTGCAATGTATTATCTACTGATTTTCCTTTTTCATCCTACAGACGTTCTTAATATTATTTACTGTTGTTTATTGCTATTGATTGTTGTTGCTGACTGTTCTTTACTGTTGTTGTTGCTGATTTTGGATAGCCCAAAATTAAAATCATTATTTAACTTACTTTTTTTGTCGTTTTCTCTAATTTAGTATCATATAACTTTATTGATATGCAGTTAAGCAGTGAATAATTTGAAAAATTGATTTTAAAAATACTATTAAAAAGTATTAACAACACCATGAGCATTCTACTAAAAAACCAAAATTTTAATGGATGATAGAACTTGATAAATTTTGATAAAAGGGAAATAAATATAATTTTAGAATAATAAAAATTTTTTATTAATGATGTTACCTCAATAATATCAAATTTTCATAAACGGAGATAGATATGTGAACCAATAAAATGCAAAACTACTGCAGAATAAACATGAACAGTCTGAATTAATAAACAATTATGCAAGCAAAACCAATAAGAGGCGCAGGAAGGACCCAGTCATATGAAGCTTTTAATGACAGTAAGAAACTGCGGTAAAAATTTACCCTGAATTAGACCTAAGCATGGACAATTAGAACAGCTTTTGGAAATAAATTCATTTTTTTTCAGTTATTTTCTCAGATTAATTTGTTTTAATAAATTTAAATATTTTTACTTTATTAAACAAGTTTGATTATAATGATAATTTTTTCAAAACCAACTTTAAAGTAGAGTTTTAAACAATTTTGATTTAAAGTAATATTGTTTAAAGTGTTAAATAGCTTATATAAGCGATATACAAACAGAAGCGATTTAGTTCTGTTGCTGTTGAGCACCATGGCTTCTTCGATAAGCTCTCATTCCGTTGGTCGTTATGGTCGAAGTCGTAGTCGCAGTGGCAGCCGCACCCGTCGTCAAAGACGTTCAAGATCAAAAAGTCGAAGCTCAAGGCGTTCTTCTCGACAATCCTTGAGTCCATCATCAAGATTAGGATTGCAGAAAAAGGCATCAGCTGTACCACTGGATGAGAGTAAGACTTCAGCTGAAATAATTTGCCCGTCGTGTTTGCAGTCGTTGCGGTCACGTTCGAGATCCAGGAGTATTACAAAAAGGAAAAGCCTTGGCAAGAAAGTAGTCCGTAAAGCCGCGGCAAGACCAAAATCTAAAAGTGGACAAAAATCTGGTCGTAATAAGAAAAGAAGTGTGAAAAAATCTAATCGAAAAGCAGTTTTGATCAAGTCAACTAAATCTCGACGAAAACGTTCTTCATTGAAATCAAGTCCAAGAAAGAAGCGGTATTCATTGAGAAGCAAAGCTGTGCTTCGTTGATTTACGTCAACAAAGATGAAAATTAATAATCCGTTACTCTGCAAATAATTCATAATCTTAACTTTATTCTATTCTTATTATTTATAACAAAACGTCAAGATTTACATTGCACAGAATTCTTGTATTGTATTATTTCACTTTACTTGAATACAATAAAATTATATTATTAAATTGTTTTGAAATTATTAATTGCATTGTCTTGTTCATGTTATTGAATTCAAATACCTTATTCTAAATTATTGTTGAAACAAAGTAATACATTGTATTTATTTTTTGTGTATTATGCCATCTGTAGTTTTTGAACCGCAAACCACTTGATACTAACTTTTCTTTTATAAGTAAACGTTGTAAAATTTGGTTTAGATTTGCATTATACTTGAAATACATAATATATTGATAAATTTCATGATTTTCATACATTTGTTATTTTTTGGGATTACTTATTTTGATAATTATTTATCTTGATTTTTTTATGTATAAAATATTTTGTGCTTTATGTTTAACATTCAATGTTAATAAAATAAATATCTCTTTTCAGTGCTAGTTATTTAATGTTGTTCTAAAATAGTAGATAATTTCATTTGATTTGCTTTTTAATGGATAATAAAAAATATTCATATTTGTGCAAATCTGTGATTTTTTCCTTTAAAAATGGTTTTGCATTTTAATGAATTCGCCTGATGCAATTATTTTGCTTTGTTAGATAATTTTTTGTCGTCAGTTAAATAATATTGTAATTTCTTTGGGTGCTTCTTTAATTGCATGATAAAAACTACTGTGGGACCAATATATAAAGCTCCTAATATTTTGTGTTTGCAACTATTTATATTTTATTACCTCCATGCTGTTATTTGAACGTATTTTCAGCATAGTATGCAATATGAATAATTCTTTTGTATGATTTAAGCTATCATTTTCATAATTTATAGCAAATGCATAACAAATCTATCTTAGATATTTTGTTCAGAACTAGAACTGAAAACAATAACGTTACATTTTAATTTATAAATGTTTGAAGTAAATGTCTGTTGATTTACAAATCACAAATGCAAAGATACTTCATAAATGCAGTAATACTATAACTTACATTCTGTTGTATTATTTATATTATCACCATATTTTATATAATTTCAAAATGTTATATTCCTTGTTTGAATAATCCCTACCTTTTTTTGTCAAAAACAAACCAATACTGAGCTGAGCAATATTTCCTTTGTTTTTTAAGAATATGAGGTGTTTCATCATTTTGAAGAAGTCAGTTGTTTCCTGTTTAACTACATAGCAGAACATTTGCTATGTATTCAGTTTTATTTTAATTTTATTTAATTTTAACTTTCCAAATCTGAAGCGCTAAAAAGGGATGAAAAACAACATTTCTATCATAATAATGCTAACATTACTTTTCCAAGTCTAGGATTATTATAATTTTTGAATGCAGGCAAATTCAATTCATGCATAACTTTTTGCATTTTTGGTTTATAAATGCAATCATTGTTTAAAACAATAATGTATTCCCAAATGGAACCAAACTAAAAAAAGCTCAAGGAATTTTCAGCTTGACGTTTCCTCAACTTATTTTAAAATTGCTTTTATTATTATCCAGAAATCAGTATCGCACTGAATATACTTGCAAACTATATAAATGGAAGTATTTATAAGCACAAAACTTTTTTGCACGTTATTCTAAATTTTTAAAATTCATTCCATTTGATTGAATGGTTGTTGAATCTTGTGAAGAGTCTAATATATTTGTATTCCATTAAATATCTTTCCTCATATATGTCACCTATTCTTCCTTGACTTTATTTGAAAATATCTCAGCTCACGATAAAAACGTATTATTATGAATAAATAATGCTGATGAAGTATTGGACACTTTGCTTATGAAGTTTATAAGAAATTTGGATTATTCAATAATGCTATGCATATAACACTCTCTTGACACAGAATCTTCTTGTAATCAATAACTGCGGCATTACATAACATTGCATTTAGTTGTAAGTTATTAGAATATAGAGAAACCTTAAACTATTTTCTACATTCAAATGTTTATTCGGCATTCCATTATTACCTTGTGGAGGAACGTTCAACTAGCTAGTTTACTTTTTCGGTTTGTACTTTCGTAAAATTTATGAGTAACTGAAACATATTATTTCTAAAAATTTCATTATTTGCACAATCAAAATTGTTTATAAACAAACAACATCATAACGCAAACTCTGCATTGTCACTTTTAATATTCCTGATAAATGATTAAACAAGAAAATTACAAACCAAAGTAAGAACTTTGCATGAAATGTAAAGAATATTCCATTCATAATTGATTCATTATTTAATAAATTTCATTTCATTCATAATTGAATAAAGCATTTTCATATTTAATTCTCAGTTCAATGCAGCTATTTGAATAAAAATGTTTTTGTTTTAATTTTAATTTATATAAATAATAAACAATTAAATGCAAAAAATAAGACAATTAAATAGTAAACGGTGAAGCTGTGTAAACGGTAAACGGTTGATTTGTTAGTTAAAACATATCTGTGAATGGTTTGGGTCTTTCTGGAAAGCATTTATAAATCATTGGCTTGAATTACAAGATGGAAATTTTCAAAAACAGCAGTATTTCATTGAATGTGTAGATATTTGAAAAATAAAATATATAATGCAATAATATTTATTAATAATGATACAAAATCTACAAAACAAAAATAGAATCTATAAATAAATAAATCAGTTATCTTAAATGAAATGCTAATCTAAAAGATAATAATTGCATAATAAACTAGAAAAATACTTGCTGACATTGCAAATACTTTTCAGCTTATGCACTTGTTTACATAAATGCTGAAAATATAATAGGAAAGAAAAACTTAAATTCTTATTGTCAAAGGATATGTGCATAACAGAAATGAATTTCTATATAAATGAAGTGCAAATCACGGAAATTAATCAATGCGAATAACTCTTGTACTTCAATTATGAAACTGATTTGTCTTTTTGCTCTTGTCATTGCTACCAGTGCTTTAAGGATACAAAAGCTAGCAGTAAGAAATCCTTTTAAATTATAAATTAATGCGTTAAAAATCCATTTACTGTAATCTATAATTACAAATTATTAGTCGATAAAACAAAGTGAAATTTTATGTTTTTCACACCACAATATAATCCTTGCATACGCGCAGTATAATAATAATAATACTCTACTGGGTTACCTCTAAATTTGCTTCACAAAACTGATTTTCTATTTAAGTAAAATGCATTACAATTTTCAAATTTGAGTTTAACAATAATTTTGAATAAAATTTATTGTTCTTAAAACACTCGAAAGTATGTTTAGGCTTCAAAAAAAGATTATGATTTTAAAGCAGAAAAAGAAGCTGTTATTGCTGAGCTAGATCAGCGCTTTGATGGATACAGAGAGCATTGCTACCCTTTACCTGGTGATGGTTGCAGATGTCAAGAAACAGAAAACGGTGCAAAAGTGTCTAAGGAATATAAATCAGATTTAGAATGCAAGACGGACGAGGTACTGACACATTTTATCAAACACGAATGTAAATTTTTGAACATGCAATTATAAAATTATTGAGCAAATGTATTTATATTAGAAGCGTCAATGACTCTATGAAGATAAACAATGTAACAAGGAATTTAAAAGCATCAACAGATGCCAAACAAAAGAAAAATGTGGCCAGGATAAATGGGCCCCGTATGAATCATGCCTGAAAGAATGCATGAAAATTCGGTATGTTATATTCGATTACATTACGCATTCAATTTATAAATTATTTAATTGTAAATTACAGTTTGTTTAAAATAATTAATTAACCTTATTGCAATTACCTTAAAGATGATAGTTATTTCAATAAATTTCAGTTTCGATATAGAAAAGGTACTTGATCTAAAAAAGCTTTCAACAAAACTTAAAATCCTAAACATGTAAAATGCATTTACTATACAAGTATTCACACACACACACACACACACACACACACACACACACACACACACACACACACACACACACACACACACACAAATATATATATTTATTTATAAGAACTATGTGTTTTCATAAAAATAGTACGCCACACTATAAATAACACTAATTGTTTATTTTTATAGTCCACTTCCAAGCAGCAAGTGAAGACCATATTTCACATTTAAAAACATTATTACTGAATGAATAAAATATTTTTAATGTAATACTATTTTTTGTGTGTACAATGAAACCGCATTAAAAAATACAACAGTTTTTAATAAAATGAGTAAGTCAGTTTCCAAACCTATTACAGCTACAACAAAATAAGCGTTTCCTATATAATGAGATATTTTGTTTCAATGCTGAATCTTTAAACAAAACAAGAGTTAATGAATGGCGTTTATTCACAAGTTCGATATATGACATGAAACTTCAATAAAAGTTGTAAATGCAGATCAAGAACGTAGAGCAGGAAAATGTTGAATCTTTCGAGCAAAACTCAATGAAATTGACGAGATCTAAACGCTGTGAATTACGCAAGCGCATATCACTGCGCACAACAAAACTTTATACTGTTTTATACTCACTCTTTCATAGTTTATATGCAAATCCTAAGCGCAAAAATAAGTTCTATAAAACTGGTCATGAGGATGCGAGCTGGCGACAGTAGAATCCTATATTTTTTTCGTTTAATTATATACCATAATCTTTGAGAGTGCTAGTGATAGCATTCCACAGCGATCCACAAGCCATCTGTTATACAGAGCCGTCAAGTGCATCTCAGTCAAATATTGCTTATTGCAGCACTTGGCTCACTCTGACATCAGTTCCAAGTTCATGGTTCTGATCATTGTGCTCATGCTCATTTTGTAACGGACATTCTTTCTTACATTTGACTTCACCTGAAGAGCACATGTAAATGCAATGTGATTTCTGTCAAACACCGCTACCAACAAGATCTGATTTAAAGTAATCATGAAATTCACAGGATGATTAATCTTTTAAGGGCCAGTAACAATTTCTGCAGTCGTAGCATGCCGTTTTGACTGACTGTTCAGTAGCAATGTCGCTTTTAACAGGCATTCAAAGCTGTGCGCTACTTCTACAATTTTTTCAGTCAAATGACCTTTTCTGTCTCCCAGACATAGGGAACGTTTTATCCCATCAATCCTGTATGAATTCCTTGGAGCTTCTTCTACCCCCAAGCTGATGAAATAAATGTTAGTAATAATAATATAAGGTATCATTTATCTTTTTTACCTTTAGTGATTCTCGATCAGATTCAATTCACCTTTACCTTCAATTATTCTTTCTTCGATTAGTATATCTTTTCTTATAATCACTGTATTCATGTGAAATGTGTAAATAACTTCATAATTAAAGTAAAGGTAGTTTATACGTTTTATTTAACCATTGCAATATTTTTTATTCAACTACTTGTCAGCGTCAATGAATGGAATGTGTTTCATAAGTAGCTGAGCAATAGTATTGAATTTTGGGTGGAGATTGATGAGTATTTGGCGTAATTTATTACGTATTTCCCGGGTAAGTCTGTCCCTCTGTCTCTAAAATCACATTTGCATGGCTAAAACTAGCTTCAACCAGATGTGAAATTTCAAATAAAAGTAAAATCGGCAGAACTGCAGTACGTTGCTTGGGGCATTTAGTAGTATTATTTACATTGCTCCAATAGTTATTGGCTCTTACGTTTGAACAGTAATTTAGCCTCGGGAGCCGCACTCATATTAGTGTACTCTTCTCATAAAGGAAATTCAATGTCAGCATTTTCTATTTCAATATTGAAAAGTGTAATTATTCATTTTGCTACCGTTTTTTCTTCAGGTCCTGAAAACGTACTTTAAAGTCTTTTCTTAATTTTTCTAAGTGATCCATGTATACCTGTAAATTTGAAAGGTACTTATAATTCATACGTGCTAAGAAAATTTTAAATAGGCCTATTTTAGCTTAGAAACCTATTGTGATTGTTCAAACTTGAATAACTGAAACATCTTGCTTGCTGACGTGTTGGTATTTTATTAAAATTTGAATATAGATTTACCATATAGGACTGATGGTTCTTACACTTCTTCGACTTAGCAAATAATGTTTTATCTACATCAGCAGGAAATTGCACAGTCAAGTTTTACAAATCAGAAAGTCTTTGCAAGGAATCCCCTTTTGACAGCCATCTTGCTTTTGTGTGCACAAGCAGTTGGTTGAAAGTATTCTACTCTTTTGCATAACATTGTAAATTATCGGCAGTTTATCAGATGCCCTATAATTTTGTTTATTACCATAACAAACACTCTTAAAACGACATGCAATTTACCACTAAGATTTATGGCAGCAAGATGATGTCTGCGTAACACACAGTGAAGAGCGCGAATATCATGAACCGTTGACTATAATCCCTTACATAGACTAGAAGAATATTTCAACTACTGAAAGCTAACTCATCTAGTTGCATGAAAAAGTTGCAATGCTAAAGCTCAGGCACCAGAGTTTTTCCACATCCCAAGCCACGACATCGATACTAATCTCTCATACTTAAATGCTTTATTTAGCAGCAATTACTATAATATAATGTAATGCAAAGCCAATCAATGTAATATAATACAAAACAGAGCACAACATAATACAATAAGTCAGTAGTTCTCGAAGTGTGAGTCACAACCCACTTGTGGATCGGCAGCAGATTCTGGGTGGGTCGTTGGCAACATTAAAGTAAAGGAGAGGGTGGTCTTTATGTTCAGTAGGAAAGTTTTATTTATCAGAAATTGTTGGGTGAACAATTAAACTTTGATTCAGTTACGAATGTCCTGAGAATTGCCATTTCTGTCTGGTTTCTCACAGCACCTCAATGTTGTAGCTACTGGCATATCCAAAGGGGCAAACAAATAATTAATCAGTTTGTCTGAAATTTCTTCGCTTAAAATTAGTTTTTATCATAAAAGATTAACACAGTTTTGACTATCAGCTAAAAACACATTCCATCTGCTTCAGTTACTGACAACATTAAAAGTGCTGCATTCTTTTACTACTTCATATATGCGTGAAATTGGATGTAAACAATAAAACGATAGACACATACCTGATTATCTTTTAGACTTACAGTAATGACGTGTGTGTGGGCGATGAAGGATGACTCGACTACTGTGTGTGTATTGTGTGACCCTTTGATATCTGCTATTCTGTGTTTACTTCCGTAGCTTTTCTTAGTTTTGACTTTTGAAACCTCGTGCTAGTCTGTTTCTATTACGTTTGAGTAAATATTTATATATTACTCGAGTAATCCAGGAGACAATAAAGAGGTGGTGATAGGAATCAGGCTTATTGAATCTCTGCGAAGGACAATCTCTTAACGGTTGTTCTTGTTCAGCTGAATCATTTGTAAATTGCGGCAAGAACTCTACTGGAAACCTTACTTGATTGTCATTTTTGAACCCCATTCCTACATTTTATTGGTGCCACGAGCCGCGAACCGCGGAAGACATAGAAGACAGCTTGATACGACTTGGAACTGCTGTGTAATTTTTATTTGACAGAATTTCAGTTTAAGGTTGGAATATGAAGACTGAAAATCTGAGGAAAAAGCAAGCTGGCTACAAGATTCGACTGCTTAAATGGATGCAGGAAATTCGTCAGCTTTGCACTGACAATGCATCGCGAAGTATGGTTCGGAATGCATTGAAGGAACTTGAGAAGCAGTTCGACAAGGTACAACTTCTCCAAGAAGAGTTGGAAGAAGGACTGAGTCTGGATGACTTAGAAAAGGAAATTGACGAGTTCCGAACACTCGAACAGGAAATTCTGGAGATCCGTTCTATTGCGGAAGATTTCATCGAGGAAATGACCTATGGAAAGAAGGCGGAAATTGTGAAGAACGGAAGTGACGTCAACGTCAGCGTTCGTCTGCCACGGCATGAATTACCAAAGTTTCATGGCGACGTATTGGAGTTCACCGCCTTTTGGGAGCAATTTGAAGACTGTATCCACACGCGGAGGGATATCAGCGACTCTAAACGGATATCCCGAAAAACGGGAATAGCGGTGAACTCGGGACTTCACGGTCGAGCGAGATGCCATCTGATCCTCCGCTCGAGAAGGATCAGAGGAGGAGAGAAGTGAACCCTGTGAACGTGAACTTTGTTTCACGGAACAAGGCAGGCAGAGCCGGATTGCAGATTATCCGAGCGCTTGCTCATGGCAACGGTGATCAGAGGATGGTCGTCAACTGCCTGTTTGATACAGGAGCTGAGCGGTCTTTCGTCAGAGCGGATGTGGCGCAGGAGCTCGGTCTGAGAGGATAGAAGCTCTCAGTGACCGTCCACGGATTTGGTGGTGGGAACAAGGAGCTGCAGGAGTCGATGCTCGTGCACTTCCACTTGAGCCCCTTGTCCGGTGGACCTCGTCAGTCAATCGAGGCATTGACGACGAAGACTCTCTGTGACGACATCTTCCAGCCAGGAATATCTGCACGGGGCTGGCCTCATCTGCGCGATTTGGGAATGGCAGACGAAGAGGAAGAATATCTGACGGTACATGTCGTGATTGGCGTCGATTACTTCTTCAGAATGCTGGGGTCGACTATTGTCTGAGCAGGTGATGATGACCCTGTGGCCGTTGAGACCTGCCTCAGATGGGTGATCTGTGGTCCGCAAACAGCTTCACAGCTCCCGACCCCAACAGTCGCAGCCGACAAATCCGCTGACACAGAATGGGACCAGCTACTGCGGAAATTCTGGGAACTCGAAGCCATTGGGATCTCTTCTGAAGAAGAACAATCTCCATCTGGCTTGGAACGAGAGGAGTTCGAGCGGAACCTCTCGTTTGATGGTGTGCGGTATACTGTCCGCCTCCTTTGGGAAAGGACCTGCAGTGCCCTGCCAAATAATTACTCAATTACTCAAAAGCGGCTTAGCCTGGTCCATCGGAAGCTGAAGTGCGATCCGACAAGATGGGAGGAGCACGTCGCTGTTATCCAATCGTACTTAGACAACGGTTGGGCGGAAGACGCTCCGGATGCTGGACCGTTGGGACGCACCTGGTACCTGCCGCATCATGCTGTGTATCAGAAGGTAAGCTCCGGAGAGGTTAAGTGCCGAGTTGTTTTCGACGGGTCCGCACGGTTTCGGGATATTTCCCTGAACGACCTGTTGGACGCCGGGCCGAAACTCCGAGCGGATTCATTTGGAATTGTAATCCGCTTTCAGAGGTACCGAATTGGCTTGCAAGTGGACATTCAGAAAATGTACCTGCAAGTCGCTCTCCACGTAGCAGGCAGAGACGTATGCAGGTTCTTGTGGTCAGAACCTGGAGAGAACGAGCCCCCGAAGACATATCGGCTGACCCGAGTATGCTTTGGACTTACTTGCTCGCCTTATTTGGCTATGCAGACGATTCGATGGCATGCGGAAAACCATCAAGTTGAATGCTCTGGAGCTCTCAGTGACCTGTTCCCCAACATGTACGTCGATGAGTTGGTCGGGAGTTGCGACAGCGTCGCAGACGCAAGTAGAATCGCGAAGGAAGCGACCGAACTATTGGGGAAAGGAGGTTTCCATCTTGCCAAATGGGCAAGTAATTCACCAGCTGCAGTGGATGACATTCCTGCCAAAGACCAGAAACCAAGCGACAGAAGTCGGCTCTTCACAACGCTGGGGGTCTTCTGGCAGAGGGAATCCGACATGCTGACTTTTCGCCCACCGGAACGGGTGGCGGAGTTCACGGACACGAAGAGAGGCGTGTTGAAAGCACTGACCTCGGTCTTCGATCCGTTGGGTTGCTTGGCGCCATACACGGTGAAGGCGAAAATCATCATCCAACTGCTGTGGCAGTGGCGAATTTGGAAGGAAGAATCACTGAACCTCAAGACGGCATCTCGGAGTCGTTCGCTCAGCACGTGTGAAGGTTTCCAACGAGATGATCAACAGAACAGTGAGGTCTCTGATCTTGGTAGAGCCGGCCTAATCATCGTAATGGACCACGGTCCATCTGGGGGGAGTTTGTTGGAAACGGAAGGCATCAAACTTGACGATCAGCACGGTAGGGGGTGTACGGTGAAAGAAAGTGACGCGAAGGGTGGAAGAAGCTGCGGTTGTGGTCATCGATCTCTTTACTGTGCCATGTGATTGTTCTTGGTTTTGTGTGGTGCCTAGTCTCTGTTCATTGGTGTTTATTGATAAGTGCTCACCTTCGTGAAATAAAACCTGTGTCCGCTGTTTGTTTGTCTTACTTGCTACGCGTTCGTGATTGAACGTTGGTAGTATTGCGGTTAGGCGATCATAATTGCTTTGACCTGCAGCTGAAAAAATCTACAGTCCACTGCCTTGTTGGCTACAGATCTCTGTCGCCAACAAACCCCTTTGCCTTTTAAAATATGCATTGCAAGTCAGTGGATCGCAAAAAATTACCGCTTTCTACAGTGGGTATCAGCCCAGAAAAGTTTGAGAACCACTGAAATAGGTAAAATGCAATACAAAAAAACTGTTTATCATTGCCAGACAGGCTATTTATCATTGGTGGTAACGCCTCCTGATGTCATCTGTTGATTCAACGTTTCTACTGAATCCCACTCATCGACCAGCAACTGGAGCTGTTCATAAAACCTAAGAGTGTGTTTTATTTGGTAAACTCTACATTTATGTACTAAATTATAATTGTTTCTATTATTTAAAACCAGATGCAAATCACCAGGCATGAGATAGCAGATGAGCAGAATCAGAATAAACTGAAGCATAGAAAATAAAAACAAAGCAGTTGTAAATTTAATTTTATACCAAGTCTTAACTATTTTTATCCAAAACAGTCTGAGATATATGAGCAAGAAAATGATAAATTTCAATAGATGCTGTGATTACTGAAGAAATGTTTGAAGAAAATTATACTGGAAACCCGCGTCTCAGACTAGTTGCTTTACTAATGATATGAAAAAAATGTTTCAAGACATCTCACAGCAGACTCACATCAAGTGAAAGTGATCTTGATAAACTTGTAAAACCAGAAAACATACAGCTGAAAGGAATATTTTTTAACAAAAAGTGAAAAACAGCATAGAGCAATAGAGTTAGAAGGATGCTTTGTAAAGTCAAGAAGAAGGCGGAAGTGAAAATTGAGAAGTTTCATCAGATTTTGGTGGAACCACATTTCTTTTGTTCGTTGTTTTTGCATAAGTTTTATGTTGGTTGGTCCTGCAGTTGGTCTTTTTATTGTTTTGACTTGCAAGAAGCAAGAGCCTATTCTTTTCTTATTCATATTAGTTTGTTTCTCAAGTGTTTTAAAAGTTCTGAACTACAGATTGTACAATATTGAATTGAGATTGATGTTGAAGCAATGTTATAATCAGTTCTAGGGCAACATGCTGTATGAATAATTCTTCCTAAACATTATATGGTAATTACGGAGTAAATTAGCATTAAGTAGAATTGCTTTCAAAGAATAGTTTATTATTACAGCACGCAGTGAAACACAAGAACAAAAACAAGGAATAAAGAGTAAAGAAACAAGAAATGACTAAAGCTGAACAAATGCAGAGAAACGCATTTCATGCTGTAATCGATACTTTAGCCCGGAGCAAAATTTTACACGAGCATAGCATAGCCACGAGCATGAGCAAACAACGCAGACTAGACTAGCAACGCTTAGTGTTGATTCGTTACAGTGTAGAGTCGTAGGCTACAGCATTGTAATTTTGCATCTTATTTTGAAGGAAAAAATTAAATTTTCTGATTTACACTGAAAGAGGAAATGGTAATGTCCTGGTTTGGACTCGTTTTCCCATCAAATTTGTTTGGTTTACTTAAGTACTATATAGCTAGGCGATAATGCAAAATTTTACGTATTCTAATAGAGTGGAAATAATCCTAAAAGTTGATTTCATGTCGAATACTGATTATCTGTCATATTTTCTCCATTTCAACACGCAACTGTATTTGAAACTTTTTATTTAACAAATTTATTAGAATTAGAATAATACAGATAAATGAACTGACTTCACGTAAAAATTGCATACATCAGGGTATATTCAATTTTCAGTCGTCATAACTTTTGATAGACTAGACCAATTAAAAACATATTTTCAATAATGCTTTTCATTATTTCAAGAAAGCTTTCCTAAAACTGCATGAACAATGCACATGATACAATTACTTATAACATGTCGTGACGCAGGAAACGTATTCACTGCTGCCAGGAAGTTTAATCTACATTAGAATTCCAAATAACTTTCTTTTCTTCAGCTGAGTTTCTTTACCTTTTACGGGATTCATTGCCATGGCACTGGTCTTGGGCATTTAGAGACAAATACATGATGAAACGCAAGTTATAACTATTTATTCAGGAGTAAAAGTGAACAGCACCTCTGCAGGAGAGCGCTGTAGACGAACACAACGGACAACTGATCGTCTTCTTGCTAACAATGTAGGTAAGGTCGGTCGTTAAGCGATAGACGTGGCCACATTTCTGGACGGATCAAGTGCTGAATGTTGACAGCAGGAGCCCCAACTTTGATAGGTAAAACATAATGCAATTTCGCCTGATAGGCTTACATATACTGTCTTTCATGACCACTGTGGGAACTTTGACTGACTGACAGTGACTAATGTATCTTAGCTGTCCTCTTCTGCATCCATCCAGTGGCAATCAGACTTCCCCGCTTTGTTAATTTATTGTCTTTTCTATATCAATTCCACGTTAATCTTCTCAGCAGCCTGAAGAGCTCGATTACTGACTCATGGCAGCACAACAAATACTGAAAATATATTCCGTGATCTTCAGGTTTTTCTCAGTGACTCATATTCTTGCGTCATTCGCTGCTTACTGTAGACCTACCCAGTTAGTCTACAGTCACTTCTGACGCACAGCTCCTGACAGTGTAAGGTAGCATTCTAAAACACAATCACCAGGTATGACAAGTAACTTTTATTAAAAATCAACAATGATGATCTAATAGGCAGGGCACAATCCTACCCATAAGAGCAACGCAGCGCAGCCAGCGCACTGAACGCACGCTAAACAGCATCTGCGCTCGCTCAGTTTCACGGCCGCATTTTATAGCGCGTTTGCGCGCTCCTCCTCTTCTTTATCTTTGTGATCTTCGTCGGCGTTGTCTCGTTTCGCTCACGCTATTTCTGATTGGTTGCAAGTGAGGACGTTGCGTCTTTTAGCTCACGCAAAATGTGATTGGCAATACTGTCACAGTGAAATTATTGCTGTTTTAAGAAGTTGCTTGATATTCCTTTTCAAAGTTTATTGTTAAAAATAGTTTGCTCAAGCAGAAAAAAATTAACCAGCTATTACTGCAAAGAATTATAATGCAGCAACTATTCAACATTTAGAAGTGGAAATTGAGGGACAGTTTTGACAAAATTCTATAAAAACCCTTAAAATAAGTTCATCCCCATTTAAGAATAAGCTAGTTTCTAACCAGTTTGATCAGGCAAACAATTCAGTTTAAAGCCCTGCGATTGGGTTGACCCCTGATGCTTTTGTGCAAAACAAAATGAATGCATTGCAATATTTTAAAATTTTTTATGAAATTTTTATTTAACAAAAAATGTTCAATATAATCTTATTATATATATATATGTACTATTCTTTTATAATTTGAAAATTTTCAACTACTGATTGCGAGATGCTTTTCAGCAAAAGAAGAGATTCTTATCAATTTTTTTCAGTAATGGAAACAGAATTTTTTGTAAAGTTAATGACAATTTATTCTAGTTTTACTGAAGATGACAGAATTAAGCAAAAAATTGCTTTGCTTTCTCAAAGCTTAATCACATTAAGGCACTTTAGGTAAGTTTTAATGAGACCTAGAGAAACATGGGAAATAGCATTTTCAAATATAATATATTTTAACAGGAGAAATGTTTTATTTAGCATATTCTGTTGTTGAATAGGATAATTTGTGATGATTGCATTGATTCTGCTCGAAGCAACAAATCAGCCAAATCTGAACTTTTGTTTTCGAAGTAACAAAGTTTTCTGTGATTAAATAATGGTTCAAAAAGTAAGAAGTTAACTGGAATGCGTTGATTTAGTACGCGCAACTGTTGCGCTGATGGTAACTTTAATTCAAAGGGAAGATGAACAACTGTCAATTTGTTGAAGGGTGAAGTTATTCAACTGGACTAAGTTATAAATAAGAAAACTTTTATTTAGATGGTATAAGATAAATGCAAATAAGATTTTTAATCTTCGTAAATAACGTAAAAACAAGTTGTGATAAAGCATACTACTTAAGAACTAGTAATAGTAGTATTTACTATTAAATGCATATTTTACAATTGCAAATCTAAACCATGTCTCAGAAAGATTTGATTGCAAAAATGGAAAAGGGTGTATGTGAATACCCACTTAAGGTAAATCATTAGTAGAGCACGTATAATAGGTCGAAATTTAGTGAATAGCAATCAGCCAATGACAAATCAACAGTAAATAGCTAATGAAATTGTATAAATCAGCCAATTAGAAAACAAGATAGAATACCGAATTACTGAACAGGCATTCAAAAAAGAAGCCAGAATTGCGCGAACAAATAAAGAATATTCCATTAAATTTTTAAAAACAATGCATCTAGTTTATAACAATGTTTTACGTAAATAAAGATATTCTACTGAAATAAAAATTGTTTGATAGATACACCTGTGAAGAAAGTATGCAGTTGATGTAATCTTATTTTTTAAAATCAATTTGCATAACATTTTGAATTGATTGTTTGATAAATTGTTCACATAAATAATGCATTTTTTTAAATAAAAAAATTTATTGTGCTGTTTTCTGCTCTGTGTTTGTTTACATTTTATATCATAGCTACGCTTAGAATACAAGCATGCAATTTTCAGTGACGGGTTTTCAGAAAATTGATGTTTTGACGTTTCAGTGTTTGCTTCCATGTTTCTGCTGCTAGTTGAGCATTGCTGGAGCATGAAATCAAATAAAAATTGTGCTGCAATTGTAGGTTATGATAAACTTGTTTTCAGCTAAGTTTTTCAATTTGAAATGTTAACCGTTATAATTTTGTGGAAAATTCAGTTCAATTTAAATTCAGTAAATTCACCATATAAAATTTAAGCAATATTAATAATAATGAACCAGTTGTTTATTTTTTACTAAGTTGAACAGGACAAGTGGTCACAAAGTGATAAAACATGTTCTTTGATTTGAAGCTCACGGAAGTTATATTCACATTTCCAAATTTACCGCCGTCAGTGTTCAGAAATATTATCATTGAATGTTGCAAATTTTATCAACAGCAGTTGTTTCATGTTAATGTTTTTTTACTCTTTATCATCATAAATTTCAGCACAAATTTGGCAACGTATAAGCAAGCTTATATGAACAAACAGCTCTGTTCTCAGGTAAAAATATACGTTTTACTTTGATCATGCAAACCAAAAGATTACCACATATGACTACTATGTCAAAAGATTTAAAATTGAGTTAAAATGCTTATAAATAAAAACAAAATTTTCTCAAATTATTTAAATAATATTATTCAGAAATAAAAAAGAAGCAAAAGTCTCGTTTTTAAAATTTACATGTATTGCATAAGAGCATTTAGCAGTTGCAGATTAAATTTTTAAATTATTTATTTATTTATTTTTCTTATTGTTAGTTGCTCTCAACATCTTCTTTTTAGAAAAATGGTTTAAATTTATAAACTTTTTCAATGTAAAATTTTGACATTGAACATACTTTTTTTTCATGTTTTATGCATGCTTTTTGTGTAGATATTTTTTCACCTAACTCGTTGTCGTTGCAGAAATTTGTGAAATAAAAGAAATATATCATTTCATGATGGAAGAAATTGATTTGGATTTTCCAAATTTGAAAACTGATCTGCAACAAAATATTAGCATAATTTGCAACACAAAAGCGCAACTGAACAGTATGGATGTGCAACTGATACATCAAAAGAATGGATTTATGTCGAAGATGTTTTTAGCAAAGCTTGGTTGGCAACAGTCTGAACTTGGCAACAATGAGCTTCCAAAAAGTTTGATTTTGAAGGTGACAAACAGAAACCAACAATCTGATATTGTAACAAATATTGCTGAACTTATGCAAGACAATCAATTTTCTTCCACTTTCGTTGACCAAAGTCACAACTGCGAGGTGGATTTTTACCAGATGATCCATGCAAATAAGTTGACTATGGAAATTTTCCCCAAATGTTATTTAGCTCGACCAGTGACACCACCAACTGATAGGGGTATTTTGGTGTTGGAAAATTTGAACGACCGGGCAGCTTTGATAGACGACATGTCGACCAGCATGACGGTCGGTCAGTTGTTAAGCTTGTTTGAAGCGACGGCTCGTTTCCACGCTTGGTGCTTGACCACGGACGTGGATTGGATGAGCATGTTTTCAAAATATGCCAACCGCTCTAATATGACAAAAAATTTTAATCAAGTGGTAAAAAATGGTCTTCACTGGTTCCAAACTGAGAAACCTGAACTGAGTGGTGATTTGAACCAGGAAATGATTGTACAATTTTTCGAACAAAGCTCCATGGAAAAACTGCTCAAAAAAGTTCGAACAATAACGCCTGTAATTTTGAAGCATGGTGATTTTTGGACAAACAACATCTTTTTTCACAAACAACAGCTGAGTGGAAAAGCTAGTGACCAGCTGGCCGCAATCATAGACTGGCAAATGGCCGGACCTGGTTCTGCTATGGAAGATTTCGTTTGCGTGCTTGCTTGGTGCACTTCGTCCGTGGTCAGACGAGCAAATCAACGTATGCTAATTGATCATTATTATGATAATTTGAAAAATTATACCAACGGCAAAGTTGAACTGCCGGAAAAGGAGACCTTTTGGCAAGCTTATAAATTAACTTTTCCTTTGCGTGGTCTGCTGTTGCCGTGCTTTTTGAATATTCTACTTGGAAATTTGGTCAAAACTGACACTGACGACAATGGCCAAATGAGAAAAGAGGAAATGATCAGTCGTGCAATTGATTGTTACAAAGATTCAGTTGAATTTTTATCAGAAATCAGTTCTGACAACTGCTGAGAATTCATTATCAATTGCGCTTATTCAATATGCAAATTTTTTTAAATTTAATTTAAATTTTTCAATTATTTTTAGTATCTGTGTATTTTATAATGGAATTATTTATTTTTCAACGAAATTTTTACAATCACAACTTCTAGCGTTTGACGTAATCCATTGTTCTCTGTTTGTCTGAATTGGTGTCCGTTCAAAGCAAACTGCAGCAACTGTTTCATTCAGCACTTTCTTCATTATTTATGCAACGTATGGAATTGAACAATAAAAATCAATATTAGAAATCCTCTTAAATGAAAGTGACTATTTATGCAATTTTCCCGAACGCAGGATGCTACTTTTTCAGATCAGTTTTGTGAAAATTGCCAGTTATATATCTTTAATAAAAAAGAGCTTTCTTTTATCAGTTCAAAATATTTTAAATAGTTTTAACTCCAAACGGATCACAGTTTCGCCCGTCTTACATATACAACTGTCTTTAATTAAGTCATCCGTAATAGACCCTGTCAGCGAGTGCTGATCTTCTATTTCTTCTTCATTGTGACATTCGATGGTTTTTCTCAGATTCTTGATATAATCATTATTTTCTCTTCGACATTTTTTAAACCAACCTAATTTATTGTATTGTATTGTATTGTGTACTTTGTTGTATTGTGTTTAACAAAACTATCTGGACAGCCACATCTGGGGTTGTTGTGTTGGTTTTTTTTCCTTTTCTTCGCTTTAACATTTTCCTATCTGATTATAATCTTATCAAATAAAAATATCACGACATTATGCACGAAAAAATGCAAATTATTTTTTGACGCATGTGTTTGCACTATCTAGTTTTCAAAAAAATAGTTTGACTTTTGCTGAAAATGTCTCTGAATGATTAGTGGAATATTAAAATTTATTTAAAACAAAGACAAATTTTATATTTATGATACTTGATAATAAATTCACTAACGAAATGGCAAAAAATTAAATTTTTAAAGTATTAAAATAAAAATTTAAAAACAGATCAAAGTTTTAGAAATGGAAAAATTGCTAAATAAGCTGTAGATTATAGCTGTGCATAATATGAAAAAATATTAATAACTGCTTTAATATGCATTGCCATTATCATTAATTGAAGAAAAATTTATTTAAATAAAAATTAATTAAATAATTAATACCTGCTTATTTATCATACTGTAAATGAAGTTCACAAAAAATTTGCTTTTTTAATATTTTCCCACTCTGTCAAAAATCAAAAACTTGCAAAATGTCTCGACGTTTTGATTATGGAACAGTAAAAACTACTGTTGAAAAGTAAAAATTTTACTCGTTTGCATATTGTTGTGCTTTGTGTTATATTGTACGAATTGTGATAAAAGTAATGAAAGAAATTTTTTAAAGATGCAAACAATTTTTGAAATGAACAACAATGAAGAATAACTATTTTGTGTGATTTTTTTTGTTTTAAATGAAAACAGCTTTAGCTCTTTTTTTACGTGTGTATCATGTGAATGAACAAACAATTGTGAAATATGCAATGGATATTTTATGACATTTTTGCTTTGAAGTTTTAATAATGAATAAAATCAGGTTCTGAAATTAGTTTAAAATTTTGTACAGTCTTGTTTTTATATTATTATTTTTAAAAATTAATATTTGAATACAATTGTGTGTTATTTATTTTGGTCTGGCTTTGAAATGTGCATTGAAAACATTTTATTGTTGCTATTTGTGATGATAAATTATCATTTTCTTTGTTTTCTGTATATGAAAACAAATTTATGATAAATAATTGCGTGCATTTCAGATATGCACGTGTTTTTCCTCGTCCATTGCCTTCAATTAAAGTTCCAGTATCTAAAGAAAAAATAAAACTGGGTCACAAGTTTATAAAAACCGGTGAAGGTAGGTGTTATATTTTGAAAGCTGCTTTAACGTCGCTTTTCCGTGATGAACGAATTGAACTGTCCAAGTATACAGCACTGGCTGTTCGTCCGTACGCGGAACGGGTAAGCAGGATGTTGTTCGTGATCTTGTGCACGTTCTTGGAAAGTGTAAATTTGAATTGAAGCTAATCCAACTGGCTATTGAATATGGTGATTGTCATAAGCCGACAATGGAAACGTGCGACTATTGGATTGAAGAGAAAGAACTGCTTCACAAATTGTTCAAAGTCAATAATGATAATAATAATAATAATAATAATACATTTATGCAATGTACTGATCAATTGTATTGTAGGATTTAGTGCCGAGATTTGAAAATTGCAAGTCAAGTTATACTTTGTTGCATCGATTGCCGGATAAATATGAAAAGCTGGATAACAATATTTGGAAGTTCACTGCCCCTTTTATTTTGGAACTCAAAGGTGACTATTCTTTTGTGTGATTGATAATTTTTGATTGTTATGGAAAATTTTTGCTAATATTCAGGTAATCCATATCCACCTGTTTTGGAAGAGCAGCATTTACATGAGAACAGTTTGCTGAACGTCCTGTTAAGAGAAGCTGGAAAAAAGTTCTATTCTGAAAGACGAAAAACGGCAAATTTGACAGATTTGGATGTGCAAGCGTGAATTTTATTTTGCAGAGCAAAATTTTCTTTTTTCTTTTTTTTTTTTTATTCATTTTGTGATAATAATAATAATAAAAGATTGTTCAATTGTTTACTTGATAAGTTTCAAATTTTCAACGTGATAAAGTTTCAAGATTGTCTACTTTGCGTTATAGATAATGTTTTGTTCAATTGTTCAATAAAAAATATACTAGTCACACTGTTCAAACCAAGATGAAGACTGAAAAGCAGAAATGCAAATTCAAATGATTGATACAATTGACACATTTCTTGATTAGCTTTATTTAGAAAGTCAACGTAAGCAAACAAAATGACGCGATAAAACACTTGTGAAAACAGTATATTTTTCCATATACGTATAAATAAAGCGACTTTTACAAATTTCGGGTAGTTTCAGCTGAATAACACACGGTCAATTGCAATGTCGAACGTGTGCTGCTGTCTAGATGGCAAAGGATGCTGCTGTTGCTGCGCAATGCCAAGTGCAGAGATGAAAGTAAGAAAAAAGAGAAAATTTTGAACATTTTATTTTTAATATTTCCATTTTTTGGATAATTTTGTTGTAATATGTTATGTATGCTTTGTTTTGTAGGCGGAAGGTGGCATTGCACGCTGTTGCACAGATCAAACTGATAGTTGCGGATGTGGAGTGCAGAAAAGCACATCATCCACATTATTGAAGGAGTGTTGCAAGAACCGTCAACGTCGACAACCACAACAACAACAACAGCAGTCGTCATGTTGCAAACGGAATAACTGATCAAAATGATTTATAAAAATTCAATCAATATCATCCATCAATCTCTATACAATTATTTTTATGATTTCAATTTGCGCACATAAAACACAATACAGATCCTGTGATTTAGAGGTATTTATTCTCAATATGGAAGACTAAATTAAAAATAATGTAAAATTTGCCGTTTTGTTGCTGCAACAGCTACTGCTGAAAAATTATTAATTTCAATTTTTTAAGAACATTATTCTTTTCAACCAAAAAAAAAAACAAAACAACAACAACAACACAAATAAATGAACAAAATAGTGAAACTAGAGTTTCACATTTTTCGTTGAAGCCGCTTGTCGCTTGCCGGCTGCTTTCCTTTTCTGCAACCAAATTTCGTACTTCGAATAAGCAGCATGCAGACAAGTGAACAAGGTGGTACAAAACTTGAAAATTAATTATTATTAATTTTTTTTCAAAATCAATAAACAAAAAACAACCGTACGTCATTTTCAATTGTAGATTCCGATGCAGAGAGACGATCGGACAACGGTCTGAGTTTGTTTTGTTCAAATTTTCGAAGAGTTTCCACGGCAAATTGCAGCTGAACAATAATAAATTAGCATAATTGGCATAGAAAAGCACAGAAAACAAACAAACAAACAAACAAGATTTACTTTGCTGCTTGCTTCGGCTGTCAGAGGGGGAAAATTACGCCAGAACAAGCGAAGTACTTCGGACAGGGAAAAGTGGACACTGTGCACTTCTGACAGAAGATCATCCGGGATTGCTTTATATTTGTTGTTGTGGACAAAAATTATATTATTCACCAAGCAAACAAATGAAATATATATATTTTTTTAATATATACAAAAAATGTGCAACCTGCATCAGCAGGCTGGACTCACTGGGTTGTAAATCGCTCTGGCTTGAAGACTCGTCGCCGTCGAATGACAATCGCGTCAACGTCGACATGGCAGCTTCTTCGTTGACCAGCTAAAAATGGAAGATCAAAAAATGAATTATTATTTGCATATGAACAAACAGTTCTCTGATTAGTAATACCAATGCGGCAGTTGCTTTATTGATTTCTGACGATGACCAATATTGTTCACTTTGGACGACTAAATTTACCCACCGGACGGCGTCGTCGTGGTCAAAAGTAGCCGAATCCTCGGTAAGAAACGTCTGAAACTGTGAATCATCTTTCACATTCAAATGCACCCCTTCGAAAGTGTCCACTCCTGTGTCGGTCAGTTCCTCGCAGTCGGTTAGCTTCGGCTACAAACAATACAACGGCGTATGTCAAAAAAAAAAAAATAAATCCGTGCTTCAAACACAACAAAACAACGTTTAGTTAAAATTACCAATTTTCTATTATCCACTGACGATTGTTCAGAATCTTTGGATTTAGACGACGTGACAGTTAGTGTCATTGCAGAGTTACTTGCAGCGACAGATTCGTGGGAGCGGATAATCTGATTGCTGTGATAATTGAGTCGTTTCACTAAAGTTGTATTTTGAAATTTTCGCTGATCCATATCTTCATCGGCAGCCAATTCCTTTTAAAAAAGAGATCAACAACAATACCAGTAAATAATTGAAAACTTCAAAATCACTACTTGAAAAGCATTTCCTTCCGGTGTTGAAACAACTGCTTGTGATTCAACGACACTGTAGTGCATTTGCAGTTGATCATAAAAATCTTCGACAACAAATAAATAAATAAATAATTGTTCTTATGCAATGCAATTATCATAATAATACCTTGATTGTCAATTTTGAAACAGTCAGCAAAAAATTCCTTTATTCCAGGCGCGATTTCACGATCCCTGTGAAAATAGTGCGATTGGAAAAACAGAGTCCAAAAATCTTCTTCGGTCATTTCGCTCGGCACTAGCTGTTTGTGCTTTTCCTTGACCGCTGGATAAGTGCGAAAAATGGACTCGATTATCTCTGTGGTCAAATTCAGCTTCATCTCGTTGTACGCATCACGTTCAGCAACGTCACCCTGAAACGTCCAAGTGAACTTGCCAATATGGAATTATCAGTATTGTAAAACTGACCAAAAATCCGCCAGAAATTCCCGTCTTTTGTAAATTCTGTTCTTTTTCTTCTTCTTTTTTCAATTTCTGAAAAATTTTCACTCATCAAAATAAATTAATAATAATAATAATAATAATAAGTAAAACTGTAACATTGGAAGCAAAAATAAGCCAAAAGTCATCCGCTTTCAACACATCCGTTGTTACCAATTCTTCGTACAGTTTGTAAAGCTGTAGATCGTCATTCAGAATCCTAGACGGAACAAATAAAAAAAATTAAATTAATTTAAAAATAACACCAACAACATCAGTTATTAAAAACAGCAAGTTCAAAAGTTATAATCACTTTCGTTTTCGTTCGATTTCCGCGTTCGGCATATATTTCAGCTTGGCCAACTGCACTTGAAGCAACTCTTTCACCGATTCACGGTCCTGAAGCTGCTTTTCTGCACCGTTTGGATTGCAAAATTGAAAAATCACCGACGTGTCATTGTGCAAGCACAACTGCAGCTGAATTTTCGCTTTCCCGGCTGGGGATATTTTCTGAGCTGATATTAAGCAAAAAAAAAAAAGAAAAACATTTCACCCCTCGAACTTGCAAGCTTTGCATGAAAGTTGTAAAAGTACTTCGAATTTCGTCCATTTTCAGGCGAACGCAGAGTTCATGGTCGACGCTGCTGATCCAGAGAATTCTGTCCCGGAATACGCAAAGTGAACCCATGCCGTGCTTCTTGTTCACCACGTTGTCCACTTTGATCAATATTTCCTCTCGTCTTTCACTGTCCGTCGACGCCATTTGGCCAATGCTCGTTGCAACAGTCAACAATGAACAGCCTACAGAAAAGACTGCTCTGCACACGTTGAACGTTGCTTAAATAGTGGATGAAACAATTTTCAAAATTAAATAATAAAAACAAAAAATTAATAATAAATCAAGCTATTCTTGTTAAGTAAAATTCATCACTGCTGACAAATGGCGCATCAGGAAACAGTACTTCCCAACAAATAGAACAAAATTACACAGTATACATTGTGATTTTCAAGGATTAATACAGTATGACAAAACTGCTTAACTATCCAGTTGTCGTGACTTGAGATTTCATCAAATCTCTTAGTGTAATTTAACACTAGCTTTTATACTGAATTTTTGAGGTATTTTTTTCAACAATTTTTACAATAATTATCAAATTATCCACTGGCTCACCAACCACTTTAACAAAGTTCTCTCCTAACGTGAATATTGTTATGTTTTCAATTGCACAACAACACTGAATTAATCGACCATTGCTTTACTTCATCTGCCTCAGATTATTATTTGTTTTTTTTCGTATAGTTTTCATTCTAGTGCAGTTATACGTATATATATATATATATGTATATATATATATATATATTATTTCCGTTAATTCTGATAATATTCTTCTTCCATTAGAACACAATATATATATATTATAATCAGTGCAGTTGCATCAGTTTTGCAGTTCATATTCGTGAAAATGTTCATTGAAGTATGCAATGAAAGAAAAGAAGAAAAATGAAAAGAAAAAATCCAATAACGTGCATGATTAAGTAACAATCCAGAGATTTCAACACACAACACAGATAAAGTAGAAAAAAACCTGAACTGAAAATAGAATTTTATCAATTCTGCTGCACTTGGTATGCGGTAGAAGAAATTTCTTGTCTAAAAAAATAAACTGAATGCAATGATCTGTGAAATTGAACGTAAAAAATTACTGTAATTCTGCCGGTGCCATCAAGTCAATGCCAAAGTGTTCTGCAAAAGTGTAGCTTCTCTGCGCTGGTAAGCATTGCATGATCTTGAACAAAATTGCGTCGTCGTCATCATTCGTCGTAACTTCTTTCATTGTTAATAATAAATAAAATGAGCAAATCTGCAGACAAATAAATGCTGAACAGAAAAGCATAAATAAAACTTACCAGATGTTTGTGGCAGCTCTGTGCAACCGACAGGCGGAATTTCGTAGTAAATCAACGCCTGGGATAAATTTACCGGTCGATTGTTGTCAGTTTTGGACAAAATTCCGCTCTTCAAATACTCTCTGATATCCTGCTTTGAAATGTCTACAAAAGTGAAATGTTCAAATAAAAGAATTGTAAATAAAAAAAATAAAATGAATGATTTTCAAGTATAAACAGCAAACAGTAAACAGTCATGTATAATTTTGCTTACATTTCTTTAATTCTTTCTCCAACCAAGATATACAGCGGCTGATTATCGCAGAATCGATGTTGTGATGCTTCTCAGGTTTCTTGAGAACGCTATTACAAAAATACAAATATTCTTGTACTAGTTTAATTTGGTGCACCGTGGTCGAACTGATTCGACTCTGAAATGAATGAATAAATAACGTATAAAAAAAATTTTTTTTGTTTTTAAAGAAAACAAAATCAAACAAACCGCAAGCGACAATTCCAAAAGCTCGCGCATCAAATGCTGCATAAGCAGTGGACGCGTTTTCATAAATGAATAATTATTCATATTCATCTGGAATGTGAAATGATGTATGAAAAAATCTGAATAAAACAAAACGACAAAAAACAGCATCCAAACAAACCATTCCCTGTTCCAAATAACATTCGGATGGAGCATCACCGGCTGACAGGGGTTTTGGAACTTCCTGAAAAGATAGAAACATTTTTCTGCTTTTCAACTGGCAAAACAATATACAATGATAATAAATTGATCAATTAATACCCAGTGAAATTTGAAAGTTCGAGCAAATGAAAGTGGAAACAACTTAACTACACCATCAGAAGCAATGATTGATCTGCAACAAGAGAAAACAAAATGACAAATTAAGGAAAAATATGATTCTGTCGATTAAATTGAGTAAACAGAAAATAATAATAATAACTTTAGCTCTTCCCAGCTGCTTTCTCCTTTTGCAAAATATTTCAACATGTAACCATCCATGCTCAACAAAATGTCGCCAATTTGGTCCAAAGACGGCAATATCAACGGGGTGGACAGTTGAACATAAGTTTGTTGAAGCTGAAATTAGATAAATAACTATTGAAATAACTTCCATCAAAAAAAAGAACACCATCTAACAAGCAAACAAACAAAATATTAAATGCAAAAGTGAAATGGAATATATTTTTTTTATAATCAATTGATGAATTCTTGCTAAAATATACATATATATATATATATATATATAAAGGCATAAAAATAAATTGTTCTCGTTAGGCTCATTAATTTAGGCTGATCATTAGGCTGCTTTTGAAAATGAAAATTAAATTAAATTTTTAGAAATAGACAAAAAAATCATTCTCACTTCAGAATAGTAAGATAAAGAGCAAGGTAAAGTTTCGTTGGTCCAGTAATCTTTGACTATCAAATAACGTTTTTCCAACGCTAGTACATACAAGTGACGTATCACTTGAATACAATGCCTGAAACAAATTTCTCATCATTCAGACATGATTAAATCGGCAAAAAAATAAGTTTTTTTTATATCCTGAAATTTTAATATATCCAAATAATGCAAATTAATGTAAATATAATTAAATTCAGTCTGAAAAAAATGCAAACAACAGACAACGAGCTCACCGATTGTCAGTGTGATACGACGGATATCTGGGATAGAATGCACAAAGCATGCAAGCAACAGAGAAATTGTCCTTCTTGAAACCATATCTTAATAATAATAATAATAAATTACTGAATTAGTTACAAAATAAATATTTTTCTACTCACCTTCCTCCACCTAAGCACAAGAGCCCAAGAACAAGAAAACTGGGCAACGTGCATCCAATATAAGTACTGCCGTCTTGTCCTTTTGCAGTGTGTGAGCAAACTTCCATCGCAATATTCATAATTTCTTTGTCGCCCGTTCCGGCTAAAATCTGCAACATTGGAATTTATTGCTCTCTACAGTTGAAATTCTATTTAAAAAAGTTGAACATCCCAAATAAAAAATATAAACACTTCCATAAAACTTAAAAATTTTATTTACACTACTACTGCTACTATTACTAATTTAACAAATGATGAAGCGTATTTTTTTCAAAAAGAAAATCTCAATAAAACTTGAAAAACATTTCAAAAATAAAAAAAACAGCAGTTCTTACCAACGCAAGTCCGACTAAAATGTTGGTGTGACAAAAATTCACCGTGTATCCTCCTGCATTCACTGAAGAATGGTGCTCCAGATTTCCACTTAACTCTTCCATGTAGTATTTCTGAAAGAAAATAAGTAAAAAATGAATAACTGAAAAATAAAAACAAATAAAGAAAAATAACTTCTGAAAATATAAATTTTTGCAATACAGTAGAAAAAAAAATATATATTATATACATACCAATGTATTCACAGCAAATTCGTCAAAGTCAGACGCATACTTGATAGCAATTGCTAAACATGCACCGGTGACACAGTAGTAATATAGAACAGCGTAATAGTCATCGTATCTCCCATCTCCATAATTTTTGTCAGTTTTTGATTTTTCCATCACGTCTTTTATAACGGATGGAACTTGCGATTCTACCCAATGTGGATGCGGTTCAATTCCGTCCCAATCTATTAAACTTCTGCAAAGAACGCACAATAAAGCCGCATCAGGCCGTATCTATAATAAAAGAAACACAAATATTATGATAATAATAAATAATTGGTTGTAAGTTCAAATTAAATTAAATAAAAAACTAAAACATATCATATAAATACCAAAAAAAAAAGAAATAATAATAATAATAATTCAACTTACAGTTGTCAGTTTTATCAGTATGTTTGGAAGCTTCAAATTTTCCATCACCATGAAATTAGAAGTTTTCAAAAAGAGCATACCCAAAGCAAGTATAGTGGGCGCGGCAGAGACGTGAGTCATCTGAAAAGCTGTTGGCAAAGCATCGCCGTATATTGTGCGTAGGACGTCGAAATTGTCCGGCTTTTCCATTTGACCATGCAACAGTTTTATCAAATCGCGAAAAAGTGCAGCGCCGGTACTTTCGAAAATTCTAGGGCCTAAAAATTGAAAACATTCAATTGTTTCACTAGTTTGAAAAAAAAATACAAATAAAATATCATCATCACCTTGACCGAGACAAATAAAACCAAGCGCTATGCCGCAGGTTAGAGTGTAACTTTCCTTCTCTTGGATGAAACCCTGCGTGATCCAGCAGAGATATTTGATCTCTTGCAACAGTGCGTAGCAAAGTTTGATCGAGCAAGTTTCGGCAAAAAGCAATCCAATGCCCAAGATGCTGGCCGACTGGAGAATCGGTTCGATGCTCAAATCCACCGCCACTTTTGTACTCAAGAACGGCACATGCAAGGCCAGTTTCTTCATCACAGAATGGTCACCGGTACCTCGCTTGTTCGCGCTCAAGCCCAACAGAAGACCAACACTGAGCATCGGATCTTTGAGCACCAGCAGCTCGTGGCAGTCGCACTCTTCGATGTCGTCGAGCAGATTGTTCAAGCCCAGGCCGAACAGTTCGCCGCCGATCTGAGCATTGCAACGTGTGGTCTGTTCGAGCCGTTGCGTGTAGCTGGTGACCGGCGGCGGCATCAGACCGTTGGACTGAAGCATCAGGGTGCTGGCGACTCCGTGATGGAAGAACACCCAGGAGAGAACCAGAGACGAGAAACTGGACGGTGCCAGTTCGGCGATGAAGCCACTTTCGCGCACCACACCGCAGAAGGAAATGCGCGGCGGCGGGGTGGCGAATTTCCATTCCATCGGAATCAGACGGTAAAGAAACGCCCCGCGTCCAATGGCCGACGCGAACCTCTGCAACAAGGCGTCGTGGATAAAACGGTCCAGCTTGTCTTTGTCTTTGTCTTTGCTGAAGTCGCAGTCAGGATTCAACGGGATCGGATCCCAAAGCGACATCTCTTTCCAAACGTGGTGCTTGCGGTAGTCGTAGCCGAACGGACCCTGCAGCATTTCAATATCCATGCAACGGCAGCGCAGCATTGCCGACACTTCGTGGTCGAAACTGTCCAAGCGCACCTCTTCCTCCTCCTCTTGGCACTCTTTCAGCCGTCGGTCGAAACACGTCGGCTGAGGCGACCAGGGCGGCGGCAGCGAAGTCGGCTGCAGAGCGTTGTTGTAAACCTCGGCTGGCAACGACAACGGATACACTTGCAACTGCGGCCACTGGTCGGCCATCGGCAACGCCACACCCAACGGCACAGTGACCAACAGACTGGGAAATTCTTCGGTCAACAGATCGCCCAATTGTTCTAGCTCGGTCGAGTCCAAAACTCGATTGTGGAACGCGCCCAACTTGCCCCGCAACTGCAACACCGTCCGCAGTTGGTTCGTCTCCTGAGACAGGAGCAACACAAATGCCAACACGCTGAACAAACGCCGGCAACAAGCCGGCACCATCACCGGCAACGTGTAAGTGCAATCACGACGGAGAATCTTCACAAACAGTTCAAACACGCCCGCACAAGGCCAACAGCCTTGTTCAAATTCCAACAGTTTCCAATGAGCTTAAAATAATATTTCAAAAATTATCCAACACCACCACCAACAACAACAGCATTAGCATTAAACTTACCATCGTCAATGTAATATTGACGCTCTGGGATGACTCTGTTGTTTGATAAATTACGCAAAAAGCGATCTTTCTGTTCAACCAATCTCAAAGCACTGAAGGAAAAATTTCAATCACAAACAATGGTATAAATATATAAATAGAATAATTGAAAACATGTTTTTCCCATTTCCTTACTCGGCAATGTTGCTGAGCATGATCAAAAAATTGTCAATCTCTTTTGGAATATCTTTGCTCAATCTCGCTTCTTCATAAACACCAGACAAGGCGATGTAAATATTGGGCATGTGGGCAAAAAACGGTGCCTCGTAATCGACTTTAAACGTTTCCCGTGCTGGATGATGTGAGCTGTGCAAGTCAGGCAATTTCAATTGAAATTCTTCAATCAATTGTTGCACCGAGTCCAACTTTAACATCGTTTCCCATGGCTGAAAATTGAAATTTCTACTATTACACAATATATTTTATTCGAACAAAAAAATAAAATTATAAAATATGCATATACAGAATTTTCTTCTTGAGAAACATCCATTTCTGTATCTGAATGCAAATTGCCGGCTGAAGTCTAAATTGGTGAGAAATGAATGAAAAACTGATGCACGGATGATGCAAAAAATAAATAAATAAAGAAAGAAAGAAAGAAAGAAAAAGCACCCCGCCTACCGATTCTGTCAAACCAACCGAACGAAGAATAAAATTTGAAAAGCATTTCAGTTCTTCTTTTTCAGAACAGGAACTGCTGCGTTGAAACCAATGAACAAGCAAATCAAAGGTCACTTCTTCTGGCAACACATCCTTCAACGATTCAACGCAAAGACCGACCAATTTTGTCCTGTACAATTGAGGCAGTTTCAGTTTAAAAATACCGCCTGATTTCAGCGTCTGAATATATAGATATATATGTATGTATGTATGTCTGTCTGTATGTATGTATGTATATGTTGAATAAAAAAATTGATCTTTTTTCTCTATTGTTCTTTATTTTTCCACACTTACAACAATAAAGTCAATCGAGCTCGCGATCAACGATTTCACCGGCTTATTTTCTACAGACACGGGTGTTGGCAATTTGAAATAGTCATTAAGCGTGCTTCCGTAAATGCTCGACGTGTTGCCTGTCAGCGGAGTGGAAACATAACCGGCAAACGGTATATTGCGGGAACTGTTGCACGGCGTGCTTGCCGTTGCGATCACCTCTTGGTAGAAAAATGTGTTCATTGTGAAACTGTTCAACGGTGTATCGACAGCTTGAACTGAGCTTTTGGATGCATCCAAATCCAAATATCCAATCTTAAAATAAATAAATAAATTCACAACATCACGCTCACTTCAGCCACGCCCATTCACATCTCTGTCATACCTTGGTCATTCCAGAGTAGATGGCAATGTTGGATATGCAATGCAACACTAACATCACATTCATGCTCTGCACAATACAATTAACATATAAGCGGAATATATATGCAAAAGATACAAAAGATAAAAAAAAAATCAATCAATCACCTCAGATCCGCAAGCATCATCGCAATTACAAATAACACAACTGTCCAAAACGGCAAAATTATTAAAATTCTCATCTTCAAATTCCAATCTCAAGCACCTGAAGATGTGAAAGATAAACAATTGAATCGCAAGACTGAGAAAAAAAAATAATCAACTTCAATTGTTGGCTTTCAGCCAACAAATAGCAGATGTACTTCCTGCCAGTCCAATCTCGGGTACAAAACGCCTTTTTGCATGGTAAATTATCTTTCGGCTGGCTACTAATGGACGTTGGAGTGAGTAATGAATTTTGTTTTCAAAAGCAGAGATTAAATTTTGCAATCAATACCGAATATTTTCACTGGCTTCATCCCATAATTTTTCCAAGCAAATATCCGGAATGAGCATTTCACCGGGTATTTCATTCGAGCTATCTTCTTGGAGTTTTGTTTTCTCATCAGAAAACGTATTGGAATCCGTTGAAGCTTGAGAAAAAAAATAATAAATTAGTATCAATGGCAAAAATCATTCTGTCGCTTACATTGACGCTGAAGTTTTTTATACTTTCTGTGCGCTGGCGTTTGTCCAAATGTTGAAGGTGAAAAATACTGGCTGACAGATTTTGCAGAGCTAAAAGAGCAAACATCATAATAAACGGATATAACACAAAAAGAAAGATGTATAAAAATTATTTGTAATGGAAATACGCGTTTTTAAAGTATTACATTTCTACACAACTGGATTTCATTTTAATGGAGAGTGTAAAACTTTTAATCAAACCTCGCCGAAAAAAGCCGTGAAAATCCTGGACTTAAAGTCGTTTTGCACAATTTTGAATTCATCGGAGTGCTGACCAATGGTAAACCATGAGTTACCGGCTGGTTGGAGGAATTTGCCTGAGAAACTTAAACAACAGAAATTATTTTAAAATTGAAAAACATTAACATATACAAATTTTAAAAAGTCGTTTAAATTTGATTGTAATTTGTGTTTTGCTTTGCTTTATTTTGATTTCAAAATTTTCAAACCTGTAAGATGCTGATGCAATGCAGAATGATGATGAGTAATGTTTGGATGCAATATTTTCGAATGAAACAAACTACTGTCAGTTTTCTGGGATCGATTCAAATTAACAACAGGAGTCCTGAAACTCATCACTGATGTGTCAAAAATTGAACAGACAGATTCTTCGTAATGCTTGGCCGCTGCTAGTCGATCCTGAGAACAAGGACATAAATACAAAAAAAGTTTCAAACAAATTTGAATAATTAATAAAATTTTCAAAATTACCTACCTCCTCAGTTGACTTTCTGAGTTTCCACAACGAATGTGTATATGTAGTACGATGGAATGCTAAAACCAAACTGAAATCAGCGGACACGTGACATATTAACATCTTCGGTGATGTCATGTAGCGGGCATTCTCATTATCTGAAGTTATAAATATTCACATCTACAGTCATATTTAATGTGAACTCATACCGAAGGGCTTGTAAATAACAGGCAAAAATTCATCCAACGGATGCCCCAATGAAAACACAAAAGGTAACAACTGATTCACTGGGCTGTGAGAATAAATTTCCATATTTTTTTTTCATTTTTAACAAAATATTTTCAAAAGAAAAAGATTCACTTTATAGATTTTTTCTTACGCTGAATAATTAATCCACGCGAAGTACGAAATACATTTTCTACCTAAATGAAATATGATAACTGAAACATTAACAAATATAAATTTTAAATACTTCAAACGGAAAGTTAATATTATAAAAATTTCCACGTTCTATGTGAAATTTCGCTCCCAATTCACCACAAATACACAAATAATCAACTTCTTCTGAAGTAGTTTTTGACTGAAAATTAATCCAAAATGCCTAAAAATAACACTAATATATTATAAATGCATTTCAGTCAAACCGAAAGTAACACACGTCTATAATAGAAAAATCTGTATTATATGTCATTTTCAATTCGCTATCATTAACTGAAACATAGCAACGATTGCCCGACGCTAGCAAATCTTCTGTTTGATTTAAACGCTTGTTCCATCGATTGGTAACAATGAATTTCTAAAAATAAATATATAATTTCATTTCATACATTCAATTATTTCACAATATTGCAACTGAAAAATCAGAAAAGCCTAAACTTTGCTTTGTAAAATTTTTTTTAGGATTGATTGGAAAATAATCCAAAACATGCAACAAAGTTTTAAATAATTTCATGTTCAATTAAATTTAATTGAACAGTCATGGTAAAAAATGACTGATGTGAATCAAGAATTAAAATCATTCTGGCTTTATGTTTATAATAAGTTACAACAATTTACTTAATGATAAACATATTTTTACATAAGAATTCAAATTTATGCATACGATAATGCAAATCCTAATTCGTCAACTGACTAATTATTTACTGTTACTCTTATATCTTTCAAAGTGCACATTTTAATGCTGTTCACTAGGCAGCAACAGATTAGTTTTGTAGAAAGTGATTTCAAGCATTCAAACAAATAGCTTGTTGTTTCTTAAAACTGGAAAATCAAGAAAATTTAATTCAAAAATTCAACGAAATAAACATACCTTTTTGCTAAAAGGTCGAAAATGTTTCATTTCTGAGCTTTTACCATCTTCCTCAACGTTTTCCATGGTTTTAGAGCCTGATGAAATGATTTCTTCATCCAGCATCAATTTCATTCCCATTGGACAAAATGGAGCGGATTTTGTTTCAATCAACATGTTTTCCAACAAATGAGCGATCACCAAACGATAACAACAAAACTGTTTCAATAAAGAAAAGTAAATTCTAATATCAAGCAATGTTCATTGTGTAGCAAATCAAAATGCAACAAAATCATTGAATTTATCAATTGCTGCATGACTACAAATCCGTGTTAATTTTTATATAAATTTTAAGTGATGCACGACGACTCAACTAATCCTAATTAACATAATATAGATAAATTTTAAAACGATAATTTACCATACAGCTAAAATTGAAATGTAATTTAAAGCGTCCAAAACGTTATATTCATAATTAAAGAATGAAATGTTTGCATTATAATTATAAAATAAAGCTGACAAAATATGTTCAGTCGGTCTATAAGATTAGATTTGCCAGAAATTGTGAAAAATGCCACAAGCAATTTCTAATTTCTAATTTCTAAAACACGCTGCTTTACACGCTAAACATTAAGTTACACATAAACCCGAATAAAGTAGCAGAAATTTATTTTCAGTAATTCAGTTTAGGCAAAGGAAAAAACCTTTGCATCGAAAACACCTCCGTTTCATGAAAGACAACGTTGAACTAAAATTGTAATAATGAAGTACCTTTAAATACAGTATACTAATTTAATAGTAAAGTTTTAAACATCACGTTTTTATAATGTAATAATTGTAAATTTATTTGAATTTTAACGAAAGCATTATTAAAAGTTTTTTGACAATAATTCATCCAATTATTTAATATTTATCAATGATTTATTTAAATTTTTGTAAATAAAGTTTTTATAATTTTAACTTTTTAAAGTCATCGCAAATTTCAACGCAATAATTTGCTTATTTAATGCAATTTTTAAACTGAAAGATGTTTAAATATATTAGTTGAACGTGTAGTAATAGAAAGATTCAATTTTTTGATTGAAACTTATTCACAGTAATGTTTACTTAATTTATATTTAAAGGTAAAACATTAGCGGTTTTAACTTATTAACTTTATTTTACAAATTTTAATCAAAGTATTAATTTTAAATCTTAGTACTTAATCACCAATTAAAAATGAGCTTATTAGCTTGTTTTCGTATTTATTTACCACTGTACTGAGCACTGTACCAATATTGAGAAATTTACAAATATTGAATTATGCGTTAATTTTAGAAAAGCTAATTATTACCTATAATAAATGATAATACATTTATGTTTACTTTTGTAAAACTCCGCAGGTTTTAGATAAGTAAATTCTAAGCTAAAAAATGTTTACGTTTGTTTCTGTAAACATTTTTTATGCACCTTATTGTATCGCAGAAAAGCAGTTTTGTTATATAATTTTGTTAGTTGTGTTTAAAATGATGATTTTTCAGATTTCAACAACAAGGGCAGTGTATCACTGCTTTCCGTTTGATGTGTTCAAATAAAGCGTAACCTGCTTCTATAGCTCTTAACTTTCTTTAATTTATTTAAGCTCTGTTTATTAACTTTAATTAGCAGTCTTAGTAATTAGTCTTTAATTAGCAAAATAGTATATAATTTTGCTTATTTCGTATTTTGCTTGCTTGCTCTGGTTCAAAGATGCGGTTTTTGTCATCCATTCATGCTTTCAAATCTGAAGACTATAACTTTCATTGCATTCTGTTTACAAACACTGCACGCTTTCAGCTATTCGGAATAAATCCATATTCCATATTTGTACTTGAAAATCATCCATATACAGATCCGTTTCAGCAATTTTTCAATTTGTCAGTTTAAATTTTAAATAACAATAATAGAATAATAGAACAATGATAACTTGAATTTTTAATATTTTTATTTGAATTGTTCACATGAATATACATGATATACTTTTGAGTCAAACATATTTTATGGATAATGCTAGAAATTATGCTTAAAAAAATAAAGCAAATAATGCATTGCAATAAATTCATGATTGTTTCAAATTGTGAAGAAATAATGTATTGTCATTTTCTTTCTTTTTACACGTTTAAAGATGAATTTTGGTAAAAAAATGGAATTTTGAATTAATAACGAAAAGTGTTATAAATTAACGTAAATAACTGTGCTGAAAAGTTTTGTCATGAGCTGTCTTTATTTCAGAATTATGTCAATAATGATTTGGTTAATAGCTCCGTTTTGCATCACTTGTTTATTCACTGGTGTAGTATTTGGTCACATATTAACGTTATCTTTGAGTGATTTTTCCATGCTATCGCATCAGATTTGTTTTGTTGTAATTTTTGATCCACCTTGTGATTCTTCTCTGTTTGAATTAGCTGCAAATTTATCTCAAGCATGGAAACACGTTCCAAGTATCCAATTTTACCGTTTTACACTGGATGATTACATGCAAAATGGTGGCAGTGACATCATAGATATTGATCCACCGTTAACATTGGTGGAAAATTGTGGTCCAGCAATTGTAATTCCAAAAATGGTAAAAGATAGAACTTGCTTGATGCATTCGATTAACAAAGTTGAAAAGCGTTCAGCAAAAATAGTTCCAAATGCAGGGGAAAATGTTGTTGACTTTATAAATAACATGTGCGGCACATTTCTGACCAAAAATGGAGATCTGAGTGCAACTGGCAAGCGAATTGAAGCATTGAAAAAGAATTTACATAATGTCGAAAGCAAAAAAGTGACTCTTCATGAGCTGAATAGACAATGTGCAAGTCCTGATTTGAAATACTTTTTCTACAATGGAATTTGTCGAACAGTTCAAGAGAATTGCTATAAGGATAATTTATCATCAGAATGTGCAACCAAAGAAAACAACTTCTTTTCATTGGAACAATGTGAAGAGATGGACAAGTTGCCAAACAAGCAACAATTTATTTCTGAATATTTGTTCCGATCTAAGCCGGTGATATTTCGAAAAGCTGTTCATCATTGGCCTGCATTTCGAAAGTGGACATGGGATTTTTTAATGCAATCCTATGGTGATGTAACTGTTCATGTGAAGTTATCTCCAACTGTGGAATTTGAAGGCGTTGAAAGTCAAACATTGTGGAATAGTGCAAATTTTACCATACCAACAGCGATTAAACAAGCTCTGGATAATCCTGATTTAGTAACGGTTCGCCCAGCAGGTGTGGAAATGAAGTTTAAAGATTTTTTAAACTTGATCAACGAAACAACTAATGCAGCAAACAAAGCTTTCGCTTACTTGGAATATACATCAATGCGTAGCTATTTTGCAGGTAGATAGATATTCGCTGAATAATTTTTTATTATTGTTTTGTCAAATCTGAGATTTTTCTTTGTTTAATTTGATTAAACTTTTTTGTATAATTATAAAATTAAATTATTTAACATTAGGCTTGGAAAATGATGTTAATGAAATGCCATTTGTTAAGAACACATTGAATTTGAACCATTTGAATATATGGATGAGTGATGGAAGCACCTTGGGTAAACTTCATTTTGATGAATATGATAATTTTTTGTGTCAGGTAAGATTTTTTTCATAAAAATTACTTTTATCATTCCATTTCAAGCCGAAATGATAATTTAATACTATTAAAAAAATTTTTATTTTTTGAATATAATTATTTTGAACGAACATTGATTGTAATATCTTGTCGTTGAATATTGTAATAAACTGTTTAGATTCGAGGAAAAAAGCAGTTGATCCTGTTTGATCCTCATCAGAGTTCCAGCTTATACGAGGGTCATATTTTAGAAGCAATGTTCAGTTACAGAAATGGTACATTTTATCGAGACAGACTTTTAAAGAGCACATCCATGACAATGTCTCCAGTTGACATTACATTACCAGATTTTGAAGTATATTTCTCATACAATGCTAAATATATGTACATATTTATGAAGAGTTTTTTTTTAATAAGATTTTTTTAGAAGTTTCCATTTGCAAAAAATGCTGTACCTTTGAACTGCACAATTTCAGAAGGTGATGTGCTGTTTTTGCCGTCTTTTTGGTGGCACGAAGTGCAATCATATCCTAGTGAAGTGGAACATCAAAATATTGCAGTTAACTTTTGGTATTTTGCTATGTAAGGATTTTATAATTATAATTATAGTTTAATTTTAATTCAGGTATGAACCATTCTGGAAAAAAGAATTTCCTTGTCGTTTATGTGAGCTTTCAGTTAATAGAAATTATTTCCACCTATTATCAACATATTAACAAATAATATCAGTTTTATTTTTCGCATGAATAAATCATATTTTGATATCACAAAGTGATGTTCATTTTTACATGTCGTATGGCCGATTGTACTTGATAATCATTTTTTGTAACAAATGTGGCAGCAGCGAATATTGAATTGACTAACATTGGATGATTGAGTAAGTTATTTTTTATTATTGGTTAGTTTTTGACAGCTAACCTTTGTTGGCCATTGTTTTTGTTTTCTTCATAGGCCTTTTTTCTATTTTTTTGTTTTTATATAAACATGAATGAATAAATATGCATATTTTTTGTATTTTTCCGAATCCTTTACCCTTTAAATACTTTTGTCAAGAAGTAAACAATGACTTGGTTGTATCGTTAAACCGTTTGCTTTTTAATGCTAACACGTTAAAATAATTTACAAAACGCATTTTATGGGCTATAATATTTTTTTCAATGGTACATTTTATCCGAAAATTAATACAAATGACTTTTGAATTTAAATGACTTTACTCAGCAAATTTGAACTTTACTTTTTACATTTTTTTCACTTTCATCACAGTCCAGCGTAATTTGTAGGTATTATTTACGATCAGTAGTCAGTCGCATTGTACAGATTTTATTATTCAGATTGATTAGCTTTGGTAAATAAAAACTTTTATTTATTCACTATTCATTCTGTGCATGCTATATTTTTGTGTCTTCGTTAACGGTTAAGCTGAACTTTCATTCAACAGCGAGAATTATGAAAATTTAAAATTTTTTGGGAATATGCTTGACTAATTTGATTGATAACAAAGGCAGCATAGCAGAACAGCAGCGCAGACAAAAGAAGGCGTTGCCAGAAATCAGAAAGCGTCTCAGGTGCTCAAAGAGTAATTTTTATTTATGCGATACCGTTCGCAAAAGTCTTAATTTTGTTAATTTAATGTTATCATTTTTTGCCTTTTTTATTATGAGAAGCATTTTGAAAAATGTTGCTTGCATGCTTCGGATTCTTTTTGTTTGAACTTAAAAACATTGCTTCAATTAAAGTATTATTTTAAACATTCAGTTAAAATATTAATACTTTATTTCTGTCAATATTTTTAGTCCTTTTAATATTTATACATTGTGTTTTTAATTAGGAGATAGTTTAAGATGCAAGTTTTTGATGAACCTTTTCTATTTGGTAGACATGTGGATTTACGAAAAACCAAAGCTTCAAATTAAGCTGCCTCCTGGTGCAAGTTTTGTTGATGATGAGCAATCTGTTTTACATTCAGTTAGTCTGAGGTAAAACTTTATTTTTTTTAAATAATAATTTCTGTTTATGTATGTATGTATATATATATATATAACTGTAATGCTACGACGTGTAAAGAGACATGAAATTTTATGCAGATGGTGGTGTCTGCTTTTACTATTTCAGAGTTTTTATAGCTTCTGTTCATGAAATTAATCTAATTTTTATAACAGAACATTTTGTTTTATATTGTATGTTTATGAGCATGTACAGTTTTAGTTTTATTTTTTACTTTGTAAATGTTCAGCAATAAAAAAGTGAATAATGTCTAACAATATAATATAGTGTAAACTCACTGTGCGTGCATTCAAAAAATTATGTTTAGCAGTGGTTTATGAATTAAATAATAAGAACAAATGATTATTTCAAATTACAGTTCTTTTTAACTTATTATTTGACAGTATTACGTTCATCTTTCGTAACATTAAAACTTTAACCATGACTGTTTTTTATGCAGTAGTTAATTTTAGCCTACCCAAAAGGTTCTTAGGGAGACCAGGATCCCCAAGATCTGGTCATTCAGTTTATTACTCAGAAGGATCAATTTCTGCATTAATGATGAAGAAGCTGATTGTCGCATTAAAAATAGCAGTATGGTGTGTATTAGTAATTAATAATTTAATAGGTATGTATTGGTAAATACCATTGTCTGTTTTGCATTTTTGTATGTATTAGTATGAATTAATTTTTTCAATGAAAATAACTTCTAAATTGAAGATTAAATGTAATAAATTTTATTACCTATTTAAGTTACTTCAACAATAATTGTTTCATGTGAATTTATCCATTTTTTAATTATATTTTAATTTTTTATTGAAGTTTTCTTTTTTTAATTGTAAATGATTTTTTCTACTTTTACAGCAGTTTGGATGCCTTTAAATGATTGCAGTGAAAAATTTTCAAGCCTTTCCAATTATACGAGAATTTTAAATGTGGAAATGGGGAAAATAGATGCCTATTTCAACATTTTGACGCAAATATTGGAGAATTTGAATGCTTCATCAGGGATTTGCATTTGAAAAGTATATTTTGCTTGTGAAACTTTTGAAAATATGCATGATAGATCTTCAGCAAATTTAAATTTATTTCACTTTGCAAGCAGTTCTTTTGAGCTGTATTTTTTTTGGCTGTTACTTTTGAATTGTACTTTTGTTACATTGTTGGCAGAATGGGGAACATTTATAATTGAGCATTAAACATAAAATTGTTTTTGTCATGACTATTTTGTTTCGTTAACCTTGTTCCTCTTGTTTTATAATTTCTATTTGAAGCATTTCAATAAGTGCTATTTTTACTTTATTCTCAGCTTTAAAAAAACATATTTAAAGTAATCTTCATTCAGGACATACAGTTGCTACTATAGTACATAATATTATATAGTTTATAAAATAAATGAAAGTTTTCATTTAAAAAGATCCTACTATGATAATTGTTATGTAAAATTGAGTGAATAAATGTTTTTCTTTATGAAAGCTGTAAACAACCTTTTAAAAAGCTTTAAATAATAATTTTATGTTCAATTTACAAAAAATTGATTTACGTGATCAAAGAAAAAAACATTTAAATGATATTTTTTGACTTTTCTGCATGTTATTATTTTGGAATAAAAGTTATGCATGAAGAATAATGAAAAACAGCAAAACACGAAGTATGTTCGTTCGCTTCTTTTGGAATAACCAACATAATAACCCCAGTAGAAAACATTGAAACAAAAAAATACAGCAGGAAATATGATTGCGGATAGGCGATCAATGTCCTCAGCATCCCATTGTTTTGCCGGCTTCATCTCTTTCCACAATTTGAATCTGCTCCGTTGTCGAACTTCCAAAAAGGTGAAGTTGATGTCAGGTATGTCGCGAAGGCTGTTGGTCACGCTTGTTGGCTCGATCCACTCCTTTGACGATGGATATGAGACAAGTGTTTGAGCATTTTCTTTGCGCCAAAAAATCGGCGAACCTCGGGCTTGAGTATTTTCATTCCAAGTTTGCTGTTTGCGGGTTTTCAAATGAGCCAAATGACCAACTATAGCTAATTCTAACAACGACGCGAATATGAACGTCATACCGCTGAAATTTAAAAATTATTTACTTTTTTTTTTTTAAAAAAATCAATATATTTTAAAGTAATAAAGCAAATTTTGAAGAATTGCAAGAAATAAACTTCGAATTGTACCTAAGCATCCATACATCGATGGCTTTGATGTAGGAGACACGTGGCAAGTTGCTGATTATATTGCCAAATTGAAATGTCATTGCCAACAGTGCGTTCACTCCGAGCATTGTTCGTGCAGGCAGAGCCATTGTGCCCAGGTGAAAAGATATCCAAGAAATTATAATAATCAAATAAGTTGGTATATAGCCTTGGAAAATGTACCAACCATATCGACGTTGAAAGACGAACGTTATTGTCAATTCATCCCACCAACCTGCAGGATATTCCTAAATTCAGAAAAAAATATTATCAAATTTAAATAATTTTTAAATAAAATTTAGAAAATTATCAATTTGCATATTTTTCATATATAAATTCAAAATATTGACAAAGTTAGTGTTTATTTTTTAATCAGAAAAGAAGCCTAAATACTAAATCTAAAAAAACTAAACTACTAAATACATTTAAAAAAATGATTTAAAAATTTCAAACAAATAAAAAATATCATGCTGAAAATGGTGCAATTTCTTTTTTTTTTCAAACGAAAAGATTATATTTTCAAAAAAAATTTAATAATTTACGCACTTTTTAATTCATATTAAACTCAAATTGTAATTTCCACCTTGAGTTTGATAGTACGGTAATTATTTTTCTGTAATTGACAAAATATGCTTTGCAAGTTTTGCAATATTTGAGCCCGATAAGTTTGTATTTGGCTTATTTTGACAAAAGAAAAATAATTAATGAAATGCCACGAGCCGGGATCGAACCAGCGACCTTTAGATCTTCAGTCTAACGCTCTCCCTGCTGAGCTATCGCGGCTCTGTATTTGTGGCATTTTCTATATATTATTGCTTTTTAATTGTAAAAAATATCAAATGAACAACAACAACAACAATAGTGTGTTTTATGTTAATTGTTAATAGAAGCCAAAAAAACGATAAAGCAGATTGCATGCAATTTTGAGGGTAAACAGTTCACATTTTAAACAAATCACATTATTCATACAAAACTTTGAAAATAAATTATACCTGAGCTTCATTGCATGACATTTCACAGAAATTAAAACTAGTTATTTGAAAAATTTCAACAAAAAATAAGTTAAACAGTAAAATAAATGATGATCATATTTGATCAAGTTGCATTTGCATGTTGTCCTTTTTGAAAATTAAAAATAAAACACAACAAATGTATAAAATTAAAACTTCTTATCACTTGAACTGACTTTTATCACACACGGAAGTGTGCTAATCAATAACTTTTCTACTTATTAATTATGAAATTAAGTGCAATCGGAAAGATGCTTCATGTGCTTTGTCACCCTTTAATATTATTACTGAAAAAAAAAAATTTTTTTTTTAACATTAATAATTAAGAAAATGTTTCACAAGGAAGAACAGAAATTACAATTCACATTATTAAGAATGCGGATTAATTGCATTTGAAAAGGAAAAGATTTATTTTTTCTTCAAAAATTGCAAAAAAAAAAAATAATAATAATAAAATTTTGAAAAATTAATTATGATGATAATTTTTAAATTATAAGAATTAAAGTGAGTTATCTTAATTGAAAATGAATTGTGCAAATAAATTTGTCTTCTTTGAAAATGACAATGCTGAATTGAGCAAGACGTTCAGAAGCTGGTTCAAGAATTAAAAAGGAAATTCATTGAGACAGTTCGGCAGTGATGTGTGGTGCATCATTGGGGATTTGCAGTTTTTCAATTTAACTCTTCAATTGTGAAGCTTGACGCCGTTTTCAAGCCAAGCTGAGTTGCGACTAACAAAGCGTGCATGCGTGCATTTTATGTGATGTGATTTATACGATCAAGCGGACATGCTTACCACATTTTCGGTTGTTGCCAGCGTTTTGACGATGGTAAAATCCGGCAGTTCCGTGTTGCCCAGTATGGATATTGGCTGTTGTTCACTCCAGAGCATTTGCACTTCGTGATTGTTGTAGTTGAAGCTGAGGAAGGTGAGCGAGCAGCGTTGTTCGTCCATGGGAAAGTTTCGAAGTTCCATTTGACAAGGTCCGGTCAGTTTGATCCTGTAGTTGGTCCACACGCTTCCGTTGTTGTAGATCATCAAGAAGATGTTCGTAAAAGGCGACTTGTGAATGAAGGCCTCTTTGCTGTTGATGAAGCACGTGTTCGGGGTCCAAATTTTTTCCAACATTGAATTGTCAAGCGAGATGTTCGGCTTGCAAGGATTGAGGTGGTCGAATCTCAGTCTAGGATCTTCCCACATCTCGTTCAAGTAAAGATCCACTTCGAAATCTTGGGTTTGTTCAGAAATGCTAGTGATCGACTGGATCCACATTTCCAAGCGTACTTTGACTCCAAAAGGCTTCGGCAGTCTGTATTTATTGTAGCCGCTCCGGTCAAAATCGACCAGCTGATGCATCACATCGATGTCATGAGTGCAATCTGGACGTTGATCACGTAACGGTTCATCATTGTTCAAGTGTTTCAGTTCAGATGAGCAACAACCATTTAGCCACGTTAGCAAAATAATAAAAGAAAAGAAAAAAATCAAGCGAACAAAAGAGACAACAACCAGGATCATTGGAAAATAAATGGAAGATAACAATTCAATCAGGGCAGTGTCGAATGAGCAAAAGCATAAAAGTCTTAATACTGTTGTAAAAGCGGGAAGAAAGCTGAAAAAATATGAATAAATAAATTGGATATAAACATCAAATATCTCTGTTGTTGTTGTTGTTGTAGTTTACCTGAAAAGTGAAAAATTATTATATAAAAATTTCTGACTGATGCTGTTCGATCAAGCGCGCAGAAAGCTGAAATGAAGAAGAGCAAATTGTACTAGCTGAATGGTTGGTTGGCTAGACGGCTGGTTGGTTAGCTGGCTGTTACAAAGCAGCAGATCCTGCTCGGTGAAAGAAGGACGATCAATTGACTAACTGATTTATGTTAGCCATCTCCAGTGCATCGATTCTTTACAAGTGATGCTTTCCCCTTTGGGATGTCGCTTAACTGCCGCTGTTGACTCGCACAACTAATGAAGATGCATTGTGCTTCTTATTCTCTAAGAGACGTCACTCCGCGCGTGTCAGAAGTTGAATTTGAAAATAATTTTCAAAAATTTTCTCCTCTGCTCACATTTCACTTCCATTTCTGTTTCATTTGTTTCTTCCTCTTACCTTACCTCTCAAAAAAGTTGTTGTGCTATTCTGATATTATTTAAATTTTATTTCGTTAATTGTGAAAAATTTTCTTTTTATTGTTTTTTTTTTTTTTTTAATATGCTATTATGATTCACTTTAACAAATCATATGCTCATAGCACAGATGCAGAACAGATAGACAGCATAACAGCGCACTTCGATTCAATTTGCACTGCCTGGAGCTTCATTATTTATTATTAATAATATTCAATGAACAACAGGATTCTCTAGAGATTTGAAAAATTATTTATACAAATTTAATTTCATTCGAAAAACATGTTGACAAACATGTTGAAAATAATATTTTTTATTTTAATTTTTGACAAAATTATTAAATTAAAACTTAATTAATTTATGATTTTGTATAATTAAGAAAAAATTTTTTTTTTAAATGAAACAATTTCTTATTCATATAAAAAATGAAAGACAAAATTCAATTATAATTTATTTATTAAAAATACAAGATAAGCAAGATGCAATTTTTTGACTTTGGCAACATGAAATTTCAATAATTTATCAACTGAAAATGCATTTTCATTGTAATCTTTTTTGATCACTGATTAAGAAACATTAATTTATAATATATAAACTTTTCAAAAATTTCAATTTATTTTATGCATTCAAATTTCATTTAATTGGAAAAGCTTACATCAGAAAAAAAAGATTATTTTTTAATATTTATTTATCAATAGTAATAGCAATTATGGTGTAGAAATGAAAATTTTGCATCAGAAAAAAAGGAAATTGTGGTTGTTGTCTGTAATTGACTGAGCTCAAAGTTTAAAAATGCATAAAATAAGCAAAACAGACTGTGTTTTTGAAAAAAAATTAATAATTACCATCAACTTCGATTAGGGCAGAAGAGAAATTGATAAAAGAAAAGTCATCCAGTCAAGTGATCATCATCGTCAAGCATTGATTATTAATCAGTTGAACTGGTCAAAAGGAGATGAGCTATTTTTGAAATGAAATGAGAAATTGGGGAAGTAGGGGTTGGAAAATTTCATTTTGGAAACGGGGCATATTTAAACTTGCATGTTGAATTTAGTTCACCAATCACCAAAGCAGAAAAGTTCTATTATATGCAAATGAGAAGTAGAATTATGTTTGTCATTGAAAAAGCATATTTAAACAGTGATATAATTGTAGTATATTGTGAACAGTTATCGATATTTTACGAATAAAGTACTTTTTTTATTATTATTTATTACATGACTTGAAGCATACATAGTAAAAAGCTCACGTGAATGCTTACATCTTTTTTTTCTCATATTATTAATAAAAAAAAAAAGAAGACCATCATCCAAGTACCAAATTGAGGAAATGAAGGCAGAAGTTAAAAGATGCGCAAATGTTCAACGACATACAATTGGAACACTTGCAGACGTTTTAATGATCCATTGAATTAATCGTTTGTAAAGCCGGTGCAGAAGGCGGCGGCTGGAGGCTTGTTCACTTCGGCTTCAATTCAATCTCTGCGATCAGGCCGGCTCTTGCTTCACTTGACAAAGCCATTAGCAAGTGCATGCATCAATTTGAATTTTTCCTTCATCGTTTTTTTTCTTGCAAAAAATTCGCAATAAACTGCACTCTTTGAACATATACGTGTCTGATTTTGCGCAACAACTGCGCATCCCGGCAAATTTACCACAAAAATCTCCATTTTAACACAAAAACAGCTGCTCAAAATTGCCTCAATCAGTTGTTGTTGTTGTGCGGTACGAAAGTAATTAAACCGAATTTCAAATGCACATTTTTAAAAAAAAAAAAACATTTTAAACCACTTTACACGCATCATTGAACATTAAATTGCAAAAGTATACGGTCAAGCATATATATATATATTGGTATTGTTTTCGATAATAATTGTGCAATTTCAACTGCAATTCATTCTGTCAACACTATATATTGCCTTGCTTTGAAATTGCTTTGTTTTTTTTTCAACAATTTAATTTTTACTGTATTTTCAATTCAGTAAAAAGAATTCAATTTGATGTAAAAAGTCACAAAGTGAAAAAGCTGTTTCTCTAAATGCAATAAATAAATAAATAAATAAATAAATAAACAAATATATCAGTTCCTAGATCTGAACGGAATGCATTTTCGACGCTGTTCAAGCGTTGGTTTCATCACGCGGATTCATCACATTAGCTTAGCGGGATATAAGATAGACAATGAAAGAGAAAGAGTGAGAGAGAGAGAGAGAGAGAGAGAGATAAATTTTTTAAATAATTAAAAAAGAAGACAAAAAAATAATAATAACGGCATCTTTTATAACAGAAAAAATATGAATTTTTATTTTATTCTTTTTTTGCTGTTGTTGGCGATTTGCATAAAAAGGAAGAAGAGAAAAAAATGAAGCAGAAGTTGTGTGTAGTATTATTTTGTATTGGATAATTTTCAACGTCGAGCTCGTTTGCGCACTGAATCGCACTCATCCCCGTGGCTAGTTGTTATGCGTCTTTTGGAGTTGCGGTAGCAAGCTTGTTGGAAAAATTCGCCCAAATCGTTGGGAACTCGCAATGCTTCGTTGAACATCAGCATCATGCCCGTGTGCTCTTTGACCGGGGAGGGCGTGGTCTGATTGTTGTTGTTGTTGTTGGTCAAAAGGGATTCTTTTTCCACCGGACTCACTATCACGCTGTGACTTTTTACCGAAGCTTGACGACTCATCAACAACGCTTCGAGATCATCCTTCTTCAAATATGTATACGGTTGATTATGCATCCAAGATAATATTTCTCGAGTCAGCATTTGACGACCCGCAATGGTACCTTTTTCAAATCCCTGCCTGTGCGCATCATTCGCACCTGTCGCGTGATATATTTATTATTATTATTATTATTATTATTAATTTTTAACATTTCAAATTTATAATTGTATCTCACTTTTGTAAAAGCGTGTTGTAGCTATCGCACTTTTTGTAAACGCTGCCCAAGTTGGGATGTGGAAGAGTTCTGCAACTGAATTTGCCACGCTGATAAAATCGCCATAGAAACGATCCTCAACAGCTTCCGGCAAATTCCCATCCGTGTTAACATCGGTTGTTGCGTCATCAATAGCAACTGGTCGCCGAAGTCGACGGGGCCCATCACCACAATCAGTCATTGAATTTAAAAATCAGCTAAAATCAACACCAACAACAATAACAAATACAACAACAATTCATACTAATCAAAGAAAAAAACACATATATATATATATACGATGCATATATTTTGTACAATATATTATTATTTCAAACTCATCTCGTCTGATTAAGATTAAACAACACAGTAATATAAAGATAATGAAGTATCTATTCAGGGTGCTGAATAAAAAACAAAAATTCTGAAACACACAACTTTCAAACTTCATATTCAAGTGTTTATTTTAGATTGAAAAACAAATAATTCACTAATGTCAACAAGACGTTGTTTTCTATTCTTCCTAATTCTTAAAAGCGTTTCACAAAACGTCCACTTATCAATTCTGGTAAACAATATAAAACATAAAAAATAAATTTCATCGTACATATATCTTTGCAAGAAAAAAAACTTATCAGATTACTCATAATATGGGCAATGATAACATTAAACTAAATGTCAACCCTATAAATAAAATATTATTCCGCAAAATATACAAAAAAAAGCTATTCACTCAAAGGCTCGGTTTAAACTTGTAATCACACAAAAAAAATACGTAAAACAGCCATATGAAATCAAGTTGACTTCGAAAACTGCATGTATATGAAGAGAAATTTCATTCATATTTATATTTATTTCTTCAATGAAAATGTTGCAAAACATGCGATGCAAATGAAACCCTCAATATCAATTCAACAAAGCACTGAGCCGGAAGATGGTGTAAAAAGTATCCAAAAACATCACCCACATTCTCAAAATTAAAATGCTTTTTTAAATTAAAAAAAAAAAAATATATATATATAATAGTAAAACAGCCTATTCTTTAAGTCAACGTTTCTCAAATGGAGTTCCACGAAAAATATGGAACAATTTTTTTTGAGAATACGAGTCTGTTTTGCCTTTTAAACGTTGCCGACAAACAACGAAGAAATTCTAGTAGCTATTATCTGCTATTCATTATGCATCTCATTGCAGCAACCATTATTTATTTCAGCTTAATCAGCTTATCAGAATATATAATGTATGCATTAAAAGTTCTAAGTTATTGAAAAAGAAAAAAACATTTTAAAAAATTATAAAGAGGTTCCACGAAACAACAAATTACATTTAGGGTTCCGAGCGGATAAACTGTTCAGAAACGCTGCTTTAAAAGTTAATTCAAAATCAGTAATAATGCACTCAAACATGGTAACTGATTACAAAACTGTTAGTCATAATTCGAAACATTAAATTGCATAATTCTTCAATTTTTTCAATAATAATAAATTCAATAAAATTACAAACCTGGTTAGTGTATTGGCAAGAAGGACGAATTACCCAGAGATGATAAAGCAGTGATTTTTTTTCAGTAACCACCGTCTGAGGAAGCAAAATGCTGAACCAACGCAATATTAAAACAAATCACCTAAACAATATTGTTATTAAAAATCACTTTTTTTAATAAAAAATTCCAACTGCGCGTAGTGGATAGATGCAAGAAATTGATAAAATTGACGCAAATTCAAATATAAACACTACAGAACCGTTAGAGCATAACAAAATCAACTGCAATTCTTTTTGGAGATGTTGACCCAAACTGAAATCTTCCAATCTTAAATCAATCTTTCTCACCAATGTTTGTAAATTGGACTGCAAGAACAACAAATATATGCACAAATTTCCAAGCAACATACATATTTTCTTGTTCTTTAATTTCAAATTATCAGAATCAAAATTCAAGTCGAATTTGCAATTTTAACGAGTTAAAAAACAATTTATAAAATCATCATGCAATCAGAATTAACCTTGATATCGAATTTAAAAATCTGTCACTCAAGCTAGAGAATTGGTCACCGCACAAGGACAGCCTTGAGATAAAAAATCAAACTGTATAAAAAATAACTGAAACTGCTAAAGAAATCATAAATAATAATAAAAAGAGAAACATCAAGCAAAAGTATCAAACGTAGTATATTTGATAAAAATACTGATGCTACTAAATTGTTTTCATTCCAATCTGATTACTTTCAGACAAACACAAACAACAACAACAACAACAAAGTGATCATTCTTATAATCAACAACAAATATAGATTTTTGCAATTTATTTTCTTAATGCATTGAACAATATAATTAAAAACTACACTGAGATAGGAAAAGGTTACCTTAAAAAAATGGTTTTCAACAAATCAGGAAAAAAAATACAATCTCTAATACTAAGTAAACATAGAGAAACAAAAATTGTAATTTATTTTTATAAATTTATAAAATAAATAAAAAATAAAATTTTGCAAAGCAATTTAAAAAAATTGAGAAAATGCTAAAATTACCAGTTCAATATAACAAACGTACACTTACCACGAATACTCAAGAATGAATATATAGCTCAATGTGAATGGCATACTGTAATTTAAAATGCAAGTATAATGTAAAATTGATGTGGTGACACTATTAAATAAATTCAATAAAATCTTACATTATAAATAATTTATTTATGACAAAAATATAATAATTAATTACTTCACTACATTAAAAAATAAGCAATAAAAAATTATGGATTAAATTCTAAGTGAAAGAAATCAGTAAGAAAATGCAAATATAAAAATTAATAAAAATTATTCAGGTATTTTAATTAAAATAATATTTTTTACTTTTATCATTTTTTATGAAGTATTATTAATTGTTATCATTGATAAAAGTGTAAAGCAGCCGAAATTGAAAACTATAGTTTTAAATGGCAAATAACAAAATGGTTCTATTATTCATACTTTACATAATTTTTTTATCGAAATTTGAAACACTAAAGTACAGTATACTTAGCATTAAATATAATAAAGTAATTTTGAACACAGACAGAACTTTTAATACTGCTGAGGATTCTTGTGCAATACTTCATGGAATTTGCATGCAAGATGTGAACGAAATAAATATAATATGCTGTGATGTAAAGAATTTGTATTCATATTTCAGAAAATAGGTTGTAATGCCAGTTGATTTTATTTCTACTTGTCCTATATATCTTGTTGAAGCCTGATAACTGCCCATTTACTTTTTAATATTGAAAAGTTGCTTTGTCGCTACAGCTGTTATTAAAAAGTAAATTTCATTCGAATTTAGCAAATACATCATGAAGCAACATTTACTTGATTAATTAACAGATAAATAAATATTGTCCATAAATATAATCGCTTTTTCAATCTGAACTGTGTCACAACCAATAAATATCAAACATGCAAGTGGATATGCTAGAAAAAAAACATTAGCACTATTAAAAACATCTGCGCACTATTCATAATGTACATATACTTTAAATTTTTATATTTAAAGTAGGCCAAAGGGACAACGTTTGAAAATCTTATTCTTTCAAAAAAAACGCATGAAAAGCAGGGAAATGAAATCACACAAAAATTCATTTTGCTTCTCAAATTTTCAAATTATACTGCAACTAATAAATTAAAAATAATATATAAAGGATACTATAATGCTAAGTGCAGTATTGAATAACTGAAGTAATTATAATTCAAAGACAAATGTGACAATGTTTAAAAACGATGTTTAGCTAAATCTGATCATTATTATTATACGATTAGGAACGTATATATATAATATGTAATAACATTATCAATGATTAACAAAGTAATTGAATTATTAAATATTATTGTTGGAAATTCTGCTCTATTATTAGACGCATGGGCGTGTCGTAGTTTCATCGGTCCAAAATGTCATCACATGAAAAATCGCGTACCTGCTCAGCTAAATAAATTAGCACGTCAGGGTTAGACTGTGCATTAGGTAAATTAGATGATGTAATAAGCGTAACGATCGCATTATTTCGATTTTGCGTGTGAGATAGTAGATAATCTAACAAACTACAATAGCAACTTGCAAGCAAATACTCTGATACCAACCGCTACCAAGAAGCTATTCCACTAACAAACTTGCTGACTGCCTCTTTTAGGTATTGCTATCGCTCTTCTATATCCTTCAGTTGCTGGGAGATTTTATCTGGCAATGCTGATCAAACAGCAACAACAGAAAAAACCAAACAACAACAACAGCAACATACTAAACCTAAACTAATGTAAACCCAACAATGCTAATCAAGGATATCTATCAAAAACAAAGCCAAGCATCAACAATCTAACCAAAACGGTAAACTATATTTTTTTTGAATGTAAGCAAAGTTGCTACCAAATCAGCCATGGATACTTGGCTGCGCTTACTCCATAATTTGCGAAATTATATAGGCCCAAGTGAATCTGGAAAAGCCTTAATGACAATAAGTGACCAGTCTCTTCGACGAGTAGCAAACATGCATCGTAATCAAAGTGGACAACAAAAAGAAACATATCCTTCGTCAAAGAGATACAATGTTTTGCTTTCGCGATCTCATCGACCTTTGTAAAAATCTCTTTGGAGACTACTTAAAACCCATTAACTCACAAGCTTCTAAGAGACTAGAGCCTAACCTCTACAAGCTTCAACGCCGTACACTCAACTTAGTTAAGTGCACATGGAATTTGGCAAAAACTTCCATTCACTTATCCAAATTATGCACTTATCCAAAGCTGAGAATTATGCAAAGCAATTGAAAGAAACAGTAACTTCACATTTACAAATAGGCTTCATGTAAAAAAAAAATGACCATTTATTTTAAATAAAATAGTTTAAAATGTAAGTTTGAATTATAATTTGTGGTACTAGCGTTACTGGCTGCTCTTCAATTCGGTCTAGGTTTGCCTGATTTATGCTGTTTTTGTGAAAATATGACCGAATTGTTGCCATATCTGCAACAGCTTCCTTGCAAGTAACTATCTGGAAAAGCTGTAGTTATTTTTGCTTTGGGCTAGCTCACGTAGTCCATGATACGCGTGCTTATTCTGATATGGAAAATAATAAACTTTACTGAGTAATAATAGTTGCTATGACTGATGATAAACGTAAAGCGGCTGAGAATGCGCTTATTATGCATTTAAGGACTATATATTGCAAACAGTAAATCCCGTAGACCTCGGGAAAATGATGCACTTAACCAAGATGTCCACTCATTCAATGTGCACGTAACCAAGTTCGACTGCAATTGAGAAAACTTAAACAAATAAATTTTAACAATTTTATTAAACTTCTCCATTATAAGTAATTAATTATTTTTTTACAATTTCATCAGTATTTGTAAATAAGTAAAACAGTGCCATATTCGTATAACTCAGGCAAAAGTCATAAATTCTATGTCAAAAATAATACAATAAACTTCAAAAAGCAATTAAAACACATATAAACATGCAAAAAATGAATAAAAAGATGAGTAACAGAAAATAATGATGGTTGTGGCTATTCTGTAGTCATTTCAACGGCAGTACTACAGCCAGATATGTATTGACTGTAGCGAGATTGGAAGAACTTTTCATACAATATTTCAGCTCCAAGACAGCTCGGCATGAAAAGCATAAGAAAGAAAACGCATTTCGGTAACCAATAGATTGAAATAAACAAAGCTGTGCAATCAGCTAATAAATCAACAATTGTAAACAAACCAAAAATAATCCAATAAAACAACCACTGCTTGCATTTGCTTTTCTCAATGGATTCTATCTCTGCTAAAGTTTTCATTGCTGGATAGACAATGCAAATTAAGTCGCACAACAATTTTACAGCCGGATTGTATACAGCTACCAGGATGCAAATCACACATGCCAGAAAAATCGCAGCTTGATAACGACTTCGACCACTT
>JYDV01000087.1:0-38850 GCA_001447645.1 Trichinella pseudospiralis | reverse complement strand
CTTATTATAGATTTGTTGTCTTCCCGCCTTAAGCTATTTTCAACGTTATGAAATTTGAATTCTACTTTATCATGTTAATGTGACGTTGATTTGATATGTGATCAATTTTATTAATTACAACAAAAGCTTCTTCTGTCATCACATATTTTATCCATTTAAACACTAGTACTGAATAGATAGCAAGATTCTGATTGCCAATAACGTGTTCATCATCATTTAGTATCTGAGTCAGTGCTAAGTGATGCGGACTTATGGTCAAACAATATGGTGCCTTTTTTTCAAATGCGTGTTTTCCGTTTGACCGTTAGGTTCGACTTTATCATCATAACAAATTTGTTAAATATTCCGTTCTGTTATTAAATGATGTGAGTGTCGTAGTTGCATTAGTCCAAGATGTCATCCCACTTTGAAATTCAAGCATATGTTCAGTTAAACCAATTAACACGTCAAGGGCTGACCGTGCGTCGAGTAACATTATGTGATATGAAAAATTGGGATCATGATGCCGAAGCAATCAGCTGACAATAGAGCAATATGAATGCATTTATGACCAATAAAGACCGTATGAATGACACTGTTGAGCTCTATAAAAATAAGCCTGAAATTAAGCGAAACTCTCAATTTCAAATTCGACTGAAATACTTTTTGAAAGTTATTGATTAAAAGAATAAGTTTTGGACTGTTTACGCATTATATATTATATTATTTTTATTTCTTAATTTTTGCATTTTTCAATAACTGTCAATGTCATTTAATCATATATCATAATTGTTTTAATGCTTCAAACTCATATGCTGAAAGTTTTGTTTAAACTTTAAACTCAACTTTAAAATTCAAGTCTGCTTATTTTAAAGTTTCAAATAACTATACAGATGGCTCAATGTTTGAAAATTAGTTTGTTCTCGTTGCTCCTGTTGAACGGTTGCTTGAAAATGGAAAAAACTGTTCAAAGAATTTTTAGTGATGTCGTCAATGCCATCAATGATGAAAGCACATTTGTTGGCAAATTTTTTGGTAAAATTGAACAAAAAAGTGGTCGAAGTCGTTATCAAGCTGCGATTTTTCTGGCATGTGTGATTTGCATCCTGGTAGCTGTATACAATCCGGCTGTAAAATTGTTGTGCGACTTAATTTGCATTGTCTATCCAGCAATGAAAACTTTAGCAGAGATAGAATCCATTGAGAAAAGCAAATGCAAGCAGTGGTTGTTTTATTGGATTATTTTTGGTTTGTTTACAATTGTTGATTTATTAGCTGATTGCACAGCTTTGTTTATTTCAATCTATTGGTTACCGAAATGCGTTTTCTTTCTTATGCTTTTCATGCCGAGCTGTCTTGGAGCTGAAATATTGTATGAAAAGTTCTTCCAATCTCGCTACAGTCAATACATATCTGGCTGTAGTACTGCCGTTGAAATGACTACAGAATAGCCACAACCATCATTATTTTCTGTTACTCATCTTTTTATTCATTTTTTGCATGTTTATATGTGTTTTAATTGCTTTTTGAAGTTTATTGTATTATTTTTGACATAGAATTTATGACTTTTGCCTGAGTTATACGAATATGGCACTGTTTTACTTATTTACAAATACTGATGAAATTGTAAAAAAATAATTAATTACTTATAATGGAGAAGTTTAATAAAATTGTTAAAATTTATTTGTTTAAGTTTTCTCAATTGCAGTCGAACTTGGTTACGTGCACATTGAATGAGTGGACATCTTGGTTAAGTGTATCATTTTCCCGAGGTCTACGGGATTTACTGTTTGCAATATATAGTCCTTAAATGCATAATAAGCGCATTCTCAGCCGCTTTACGTTTATCATCAGTCATAGCAACTATTATTACTCAGTAAAGTTTATTATTTTCTATATCAGAATAAGCACGCGTATCATGGACTACGTGAGCTAGCCCAAAGCAAAAATAACTACAGCTTTTCCAGATAGTTACTTGCAAGGAAGCTGTTGCAGATATGGCAACAATTCGGTCATATTTTCACAAAAACAGCATAAATCAGGCAAACCTAGACCAAATTGAAGAGCAGCCAGTAACGCTAGTACCACAAATTATAATTCAAACCTACATTTCTGATTATTTTACTTTAAATCAGTGTTTCTCAACCAGGAGGTGAGTAGGTTCAAGGGGAAGGGGCGTGACAAGTTTGAAATTTTAGTTTTTCAGATGTTCCAATTCAAAAGTTATATTCTGCTGTAATGTGAAGTACTTCCCGAGTTTATGCACTTATGTTATGCACCTGCTAAAATGCTTAGTCAATAGACATCATCATGTTATTTATAATGCATTGACAAATTGCTCGCCTGCATATCACAGAAAAATCATTTTTATTTTGATGGTGGTGACTTTTGTTCTCCAGTGAATTGTTTCTCACAGTTTAGTCTACTTCCGGTTAAATTTTCTTACTATCTTTACGTCATCTTAATTTTAGTACTATTTACCATTTACCTTTGTACTAAAATAGTATTGAACTGTAGCTCGGCTTGATGCAACCATGAAGCAACATTTTGCTTTGCGTACACAGAATATATACCGCACAAGTTTTATTAAAGGGAGAATGCGCTGACACGGATTGAGAACCACTGCTTTAAATAAATGGTCATTTTCACATTAAATCTATTCGTCAATGTGAAGCTGTTGCTCCTTTTAATTTTTCTGTATAATTTCCAAGTCTCGCTGAGTGCATGAAAATTCTTGCAAAATTCCACGTGCACTTAACCAAGTTCGACTATAATTGGTTTATATATATAAAAGTAATAAGCATTGGATTTGGTAAACACTAAAGTACATGCTATTTTGCTAGCATTTGGTGCCAATATTTAGTAAAGCACGATTCGTTTCAACTGCCAATGTAAGCTTGCAACGGAAATTGTAATAAGTAACGGATAAATAAATATAAAAATAAACTGCTGATCATCTCTTACTATACTTATTAGTTTAAATGTAGACTGATCATCCTTTCAAATTAAACAAATAAGTCGAACTAGTAAAATTGCGTGGTCAACTTTTTCGTTCATCACCAATAAGTTTATGCAGGTATGTTGAGCAAGCTTTTTTTACAGTAATTTATTAATAAGTAATAAAAACCTGCTTTTCGGATACTGTGTTTGAATTGATGTTAAGAAAGTCAAAATTTTTAATGGTAATGGTAATTAATTTGTTATTAATTTTTTGTTGGTAAAAATGAATTTCTGCTTACAATGTAATGTCGATTATGCATTATAAGTTTATCTAGAAATATTATAATTTGATTACAGAATAGTATTAGAAACATGCGTTGCTATTTTGAGATGAATTTAAAAAATTTTTTTTGAAAAGTTTAAAAGTGAAAAACAAGTTGTTTTGTTAATCATCATTGATTTTTATTTTGAAATTTTGTAAAGACGTCATCGAGGTATGTTGATTTCAGATTTGTAGTTGATTGATCAATTTCAAATTTACTGTTACAGTTTCGTGTTGAAAAGCTGTCAGGCATGCTTCACTATTTCTATTGGTATTTGTAACTGTGTTTACTTTTTGGAACAATGCAAATTTTCTTTGTCAACACTGTTATCGAATGCTAATATTTTCTCATTAGATCAGTACAGCAACGTCTTGATTTAAGAATGTTTTATTTTGTGAACTTTGCACATAAATCATTGTGGTATTTTTGCAGAAACTGAATTTCATTCAAGAATGAATAATAAGGAAAAAGATCTGCAGAGTATTTTCAAGTAAAATTATTATTATTTTGTTATTAATTTTATAATTATTTATTGGATATTGTAGGTATGTTGATGAACATGTTCCGTTGTACGTTGAACGTTTGGCCGAGGCGGTGGCCATCGAAAGTGTTTCTGCTGAGAAGGAGAAGTTCAATGAATTGATTCGCATGGCCGAATGGACAAAAAATGTTATAGAGAAATATTTTAATAATTTTTGTTTGTTTTTCATAATTTGATTTGTTTAGAAATTGGAATTGCTTGGAACTGTTTGTGAATTGGTTTATCCAAAATTGAAACAGTTGGACAACGGCGAGTTTGTCAAATTGCCGCCTGTTTTGCTTGGACAGCTTGGAAGTGATCCAAAAAAAGTCACTCTGCTGATATATGGTCACTTGGATGTTCAACCAGCGGAAAAGGCAATAAATTTTTTTTTACCATTTTTGACTATCTAATATAATTCAGTTGGCAAAGTTGCGTTGTATTTTGGAGGGAAATTTTATTTTTCATATTTGTTTTGAATATTATCATTTATTTCGTATAAATATATTTGAATGATTTGTTGTAGTCGGATGGTTGGGATACTGAACCTTTTGTTCTTGTGGAGAAGGATGGAAAATTGTACGGCAGGGGTTCGACCGACGATAAAGGACCAGTGATAGCGTGGATTAACATTATTGAAGCTTTTCATTGTTTGAAAATTGAAATGCCAGTTAATGTTAAAGTTTGGTTTTGCATATTTATTTTTTATTGCACATTTTTCTTTTTTTTATCATTAATTTTTCAGTTTTGTTTTGAACTGATGGAAGAGAGTGGATCAGTAGGTTTGGAGGATGTTTTGCGTTGTAAAAAGGATGAAGGTTGGTTCCAGGTAAAAAGCAGATTGCAAATTGGTTTTCTTTTTTAAAAGGAAAAATTTACTTTATCTTAGGACGTGGATTGTGCGTGCATTTCAGACAATTATTGGGTTGGTACGAAGAAACCTTGCATTACTTATGGATTAAGGTGAATTTGTTTATTAGGTTTTGGTTTTGTAAAATTTTTTTCAAAATTTCCATAACAATGCAGTATCTTCTGTGGCAATAATAATTTCAGGTAATAATTACATGCTTTTAAAATGTGAAAATGATATAATTTTAGGGGTCTTTGCTATACAAATGTGGAAGTGACTTGTTGTAATCAAGATTTGCACAGTGGTGTATATGGTGGTTCTGTGTAAGTTTTCATAACTTAGCTTAAGTATATATTCTTTTATTAATTGGCTTTGCCTCGTAGACACGAGGCTATGAGTGATTTGATTTATTTGCTTGACAATTTGGTGGATAAGAATGGGAAAATTTTGATTCCGAAAATTTACGACAAAGTCGATCCATTAACAGAGAAAGAAAGAGATCGTTATGAGAGTATAGATTTTGATTGTGTTAGTAAATTTTGAAATTTTATTTTTTTTTTAATGAATTGAACAATTGCTGTATTTTATTGAAATATATAGGAATCCTACAGGAAGTCAATTGGAGCATCGAAGTTGTTGTATGACAACAAAGCTGAATTGTTGATGCATCGTTGGCGTTATCCTTCACTTTCCATACATGGTTTTAATTCATTCTGATTTGTTTAACAGTTGTATGTAGGTTTTTTTAATATCGGGATATTCTTTTTTCAGGTATTTCTGGAGCGTTCAGTGGAAAGGGAGAAAAGACCGTGATTCCTTGTAAAGTGACAGGGAAATTTTCAATTCGCCTAGTTCCAAGTCAGAATCCTGAAGAAATTGCTCATCTAGTTGAGCAGCACATAAAGCAATTGCACAAACAACGCGGATCCCTCAACAAATGCCACGTCTACTCGTCGTTTGGTCCTCACTGGCTGACGGATGTTGATCATCCGAATTTTTTGGCAGGGCGGCAAGCGATCCGAAGAGGTGTAGAAATTAATTTAAGCTGAATTTGTCATTTTTTTAAATTTTCATCAGTGTAAAAAAATTGCAGTATATCAAGTGGAGCCAGATTTGACTCGAGAAGGCGGTAGCATACCGGTGACGTTGGCTTTGCAAAAATATACCGGCAAGAATGTGGTGCTGTTGCCAATCGGTGCTGCGGACGACATGGCTCATTCACAAAATGAAAAGTTCAACAAGGACAATTATATTCTTGGAGTGAGCTTATTGTTTGATTTAATTAATTAATTAATTTATTAATTTATTTATTTATTTGAATTTGAAGATGAAAATGCTTGGCGCTTACTTTTACGAACTCGCTGAACACATCATTAAAGACAATTAATTCTTGAGTGCCCACCAACAACACCAGAACGACGTTTAATTGAATTTTCACAAGCAGTAATGAATGAATGAATGAATTCTTTTTTCACTTTCAGTAGGTTTGTGATATGAAAGTTTAATCAATTAATATTTCTCAATTTTGTGCTTTTATTGTGATTTTTTAAATTGGTCAGTAATGTGTGAATTATATAATTTTTGGTAACTCTGGCGGTGAAAAAAGTATTACTTTATTATTATTATTTAGTATAAATTTTTTCTAAAAAATAAAAACAAATCGTATTCAACAAATATTGAATCGAATTGCAAAGCACAAAAAACGCCAAATATACATGTACCATTGCACCAATTTTGTTGTTATCGAATTTTGATCGAACTGCTAATTTTGATAATCATCGATCGCATTTTAGAAAAAAAATATTAAAAATGAATAAATGAATAAATGGTCAATGAATAAAATAAAATATTCGTTGATTTTTTGTTTATTTTTACTATTTTGGAAAAAAAACAATTGTGAAACAACAGTAAGTAAATAGAAAGAAAGAAAAAAGCGAGGAAGCAAAAGGAAATAAATTAATAAATGCAAAACAAGCTGCATAGCAAAAGTAAAAGTGTAATATTCAAATATTGTTTTGTTAATATGTGATTTTCTAGAAAAAAATTCAAATTCCATTGTATCAAAAAAAGAGAATTGCACAGAATCCCACCCCTTCTATTTTGTTAGACATCACTGACTGTCAGGAATATATATATAATATAATATATGTATATGTATATGTATATTTTATATGTGTGTGTGTGTGCGTGTGCGTGTGCGTGTGTGTGTGTGTGTGTGTGTGTGTGTGTGTGTGTGAATGAAGAATATAATAAATGATCAGCATCTCTGTAGTTTGTTTGTTTGCTTGCTTGCTATTCAATCGGTTGATATACGTTCGTAGAGAAAGACGTAACCCAAATCTTTGGGCGGCTTCTCAGACAGTGCTACTTTTTCGTCGTTGTAAATTATCCACTGTTCACCTTTAAGCAAGTGGCATACGTAATGGCCAGTGTGCGCTGAACTGCCAATGTGACTGATGAATCCTCGAAGACGGTACAGACCGTCGCCGTCACGGAACTGCACTTCACTGGACGGTGGTACATCGTTGGAAGACCTGCTGCTGTTGTTCAAGCCGCCAGCACCCTGGCCACCCTGGCCGTCCACACCTCCACTGAGTAGCCATTGGACGGCAATTTCTAAATTGTTCGCCGTCTCGATCAACGCTGTTCGCACATCCGCTTCGGCAAAGCCCATGTCCATCAACTGAGACATCAGTTCCGGATTGGCAGACGGTTGCTGTTCATCGTCTGAATCTTTCGTGTATTCCATAGTCAATTTTCCCACGTGCGGTCCTGAACCACGAAATTCATTCATATCCAACAGATCCGGCACCGCAATCGACACGTCCAATTTCAACGGTCGCCAATCTGGAGCAAATGTGAACTTTTTCATCTGAAAATTAAAATTAATTTAAAGTGTTAAATAAAAATAAAAGAAGAAGAAGCAGAAGAAGAAGAAGAAGAAATTGTGCAAAATAAACCTGAATCCATAACCAATCAGGAAAAGTATTGAAATGAAGCTGCTTTTCCATTGAAGATATTCTACCGGTAAATGGACTCTTGGTATTGTCCAACAATTCCGGCTCGACCAGCGCTTTCAAACAATCCATCAACGACACCGTTGGACGTAGCTTCGGTCCAATAACACCGCTTTCCAATCTTGTTGTTGTTGTAGTATTAACACCAGTGGCAGCAGCAACAGCATCGTTGCCAACATCCCCGGCACCGTTCATCATCGACAATTGCGTCGGCTCGACGGGTACAACGACCACAGACGGAGGTCGATTTTCGTCGTTCACCAACGGCGACGATCGATCGTCAATCTGCTGCTGTTCCAAGCCCAACAACGGAACCGGAAGTGACAGTATCACTTCTGGACGTTGCTTGTAGGAGACGTTGCCCGATTCGAGGCAAGTCAGCTTCTCTTGCAACGAAAAACGCCACGCGCTCACCACATCCACACAGCCGATGCCTCGTTTGTTCTGTTCGAGAAGTTCGAACAAGTAGCGCATGAATTCTTCAACGTCCTGTTGGCGATTGCTGGCAAATTCCGCATTGCCACGGTTGATCAACAGACGAAACGCAGCCGGCCGTATGCCTCTTCTTTCTGTATACAACAAAAAAAAAATAGAATATTTCTCAAATAGACTGTGCTTATAGGTAACAAAACTGACCTTCAAGATCCGCTCTGGAATAACGACCGGACAAGAGACCGGATACTACTTTTGCAAATTGTACGTTGAAATCATCACACGGAACCAAGCTGCAATTGCGAAATATACGATCAGCACCGTCCCAGTACACTCGTACAATGTCCGGTATCATCACCAACGCTTGTATGACAGAATTCAAATAGCACGAATTGCCCATGTTGACCATGCCGGTGTAGCCGGGACCGTAGACCGGGGTCAGTTTGTTACCTTCTTCTTGAATTTCGTGAAATTCCCATTTTTGATTGAAATCCAATTCCAATTCAATCATCGACTTTTCCGTCTTCTCCATTGCCGCCAGATCAATGCCGAAATGTTTCAAATGTTTCTCCAATTGTGGATCGTTCACCAGATCATCTTCGTCGTAGCTGAATACATCAGCTCCGTTGGACGATATTGTTCCCAATTTCACCGACAACGGGTAGCCAGTTTTGCAATAATGATCCATGGAGTGGTTGTTGCCACCGCCCCCGTCCCACAGTTTTCGTCCGCAGAAGATCATACCGTCGGTGAGGTTGAGCCAGAGATTGTCAGTTTTGTCACAACCTTCGGCTTGGCAACGCCAACCGGACGGTGGAATTTTGGGCGGATTGTCCAACTGCAACAAATTCGTGTGGATGGTATCTTTCAGCATGGTACCGTCCCAAGTGCCAGCTTGACTTTGCACTTCCAACAGACGATAAGCGGACTCGGCTTCCATGATCGCTTTGCAACAGTACAGCAAGCCTGGACCGAGGGTCGACTCGAGCAAAGGGACCAATTCCAGTTGCGGATAAACAGAAACTGCCCATCGTTCACGTACTTCGTAACGTTTTTCCTGAATTAAGACAAAATATTAATATACAAGTAAATAGCAATAATAAATGAATAAATAAATAAATAAATAAACAATCAAACCAAAAATCCACTTTCCACTCCAATAGCCAGTTTGGTAATCTGTTTCGGTGGTGCTGCATCGTCATCGATCAGCAACTTCTTTTCGCGTATCAAATTCAAATAGCCAACGTGGTCAGTTCGAGTGACGTGCATGAGGACGTGGTTCCGGCACACGCCCACATGGCATATAAGACATATGTACAGGCCGTGTTCGAATTCTGGAGAATCGAAACAGAACACACATTCGTCTTTGTAAATCGGCGATCCACGTTCCGGAGCAACGTACGCAATTTCATCCATCTGACTGACACTTTTCTCTACCTGAGAAATAAGAAAAATAAAACAAAACAAAACTCTACATACAGATAATTTTTCTGTTCTTCTATATTTTTTTAAAAAAATAAAACAAAACACACAACAATCATTAAATGATTAATAAAAGTTGTGTAAAATAATATACCTAAACAAAACAAAAATTAATCATTTAAAATTAATACAATAAAATATACGAGCATGCAGAGATGTGAAACAACAAGAACAAGAACAAGAACAATATATGTATGTAATATCGATCAATTCGACAGTGTTGAATCAATGAACAAAATAGCAAATTTCAATTTTCTTCTTTTAATATAATTGCAACAACAATAAATTAAAAAACAGACTGATGATGACGTGCAAACTGAAAATTTATCATATTGTATTCTGCTTCTTCTTCTCTTTGTTTATTGCTTGGATGACGACAGACACAGGCTGGTTGCTCTTGGTCATTTCTGGAGTACAATAATAAAAAATGTAGAAATAATTTTGAAAAAAATAAAAGTAAAATAATTACAAATGATGTGACAAGAAGAAGAAGAAGAATTAACCAAAGTGTAAAAATTAACCAAATTTAACAAAAAAAAATTCAATATATATAATATGTGTGTGTGTGTGCAGTTGTCATGGTCGTGTCTTTGTATTGCACATGTACTTTTGTTGTGGACTTTACTTTTGTTGTTGCTGTTGGTGTTGTTGAGACGGTGGTACACGAGAAATGTTACTGAATGTAGCTTGCATGCCTTGTTCACCAGTGGATATCACACACTGGCAGTATCGATGCGATGGCGATGACGACGACGATCCAGAGGTTGAAGTTGAGGTTGACGATTTCAAAGACATCTTATCCATCACCGGGCTTGCATTGTCAGATATGAAACGCTTGGAAAACGTGGTGCGACGAGTGGTAGTAGTAGTAGTAGTAGTAGTAGTAGTAGTAGTAGTAGTAGTAGTAGTAGTACTAGTAGTAGCATCAGCAGCAGCAGCAGCAGCAGCAGAGATGAGAGCTGCCGTTTCAGATTTGCACCCCGACCGTCTCGATGCTGCTCGATCAACCGGAAGTGTAAAGGACCGTTGCAAAACAACACTCGGTACCGTTGAACCGCTGGTCCCCAACAGTGGCAGTGATGTGTTCGAATGCGAAGCCACCTGAGATGATGTGAAAGCGGATGCGGATGATGTTGACGAGAATGTTGACGACTGAACACGACCGTGTGTCGGTACAGCCGTCGTACTTGGACAACGCCCAACAGTGGTGGCAGCAGTTCTGCACGGGTAGGTGGTGGTGGTGGTGTCTTGTTGGTGGTGATGATGATGGCGGTAGTGGTGGTGGTGGTGATGGTTAGCATTGGCCGCACTGCTGCTGCCACGCATGCCGCAGTTCAAACGCAACTGTTGCCAAAGCGAAAAGCACTTTCTGCCGAACATGCTGAGCAAGTCCGGACCGAGCACTTTGCTCAACTGAGGATGCGTTTCACAATAGGACGTTGTCAGTGGTGATACGTAAATTGGATAGCCGATCGGTTGATCAGCCGACGAGTTGATGATATTGCGCAACACCTGCGGCGCAAAGTGACCGATTATTTCAAGCAACAAATGCCAAGAACAACGTCGCATAAACAAAATAGAATTAAATTAAATTACCTGTCGAGCATTTTGTATGGAACCACGTTCTGGATTACGATTTCGCAAAAAGATCAACTCTTGCTGTTGACCAGCCCAGAATGCCCGCACGCATTCTCGATTCAATTTAATCACACGAAAACTGACGTGGCGTTTGTTGAGCATGATTATTTTAAAATCATCCTGACCATCTTCGGACACGTGGCGCAGAGCCAACAATTTCGGCGTGTTCGACAGTACAGCACGACGCCAGTTCGGATCGTTCTCGTGCGAGATGAATATCGACGAATCTTCGAACGTGATCACCGCATACAGGCAAGCCTCGTCTTCGAGATCGTCGGCAAAAGTGAAATGGTCTTGGTGCAATTTGACGGCCATTCGAACGGCCGGACCAATGATCGAAGCCAAAATTTCCATATCCGAAAATACCCATTCATCACGAGTGCAAGTTATACGAAAATCACCCTTGGAAAAACAAAAAACAAACAAACAAATAAATAAACAAACAAACAAACAAACAAATAAGCAAACGTTCTTCGTCCACATACTTTGAACAGAGCGTACAATCCGTATAGAAATGATTCCGCGTTGGTGGTGTGGTGAGTTTGCGAAGCGGCGCCCAAAAGACGTCGACCGAACAAGCTCAACGCGTAGCACAGAGTGATCAAATTTTCGCTCTGCTGAAAATGTGACCACTCGAAACCGGCGTACGTGCTGTTCGACCGTTTCCAACAACAAGCAATCCACGGGATGTAGACGTTGGAAAAACTCTCTCTGGATATGCCGCTGCGTCGGATGTCGTAATCTTCGTCGTTGGAAAAGCAAAAAGTGGTGTCCACGTCAACGTAAATTGGATTCGATTCGATCAATTGCAGAGCTTCCAGTATTGGTTCCGAACGCAACCAGTCGGACAATTTCGGCGATCGAACGGTGTAATAGATGATCGACTTCACGTACAGGGTTACCAACAATTTTCGCAGTTCGATCAATTGAAACAGACTTATGGCTGAATTTTCGCTGACGCTGTAGCCGTCCAAGATGTACTTGGCAGTTTTGATCTCCCAAGCGAGCCAACGAACGTTCCAAAGTGAGCTCAGAGTCAAAAAACCCGGCAAACGACAAATGCGGTCCGTGTTCATGGAATTTGCACCGCAACGACAACAACAACAACAATAATAATAATAATAACAACAACAACAACACGTGGAAGATGACGACGACGACGACGGTGAACGGCAACACCGTCGTCGACCGTTGCCACCGGCACGTTGTGCTGGAGTGGCGCTGGTGATAACGCCACCAGCAGCAGCAGTGCTGGTGCCTGTGGCAGTGCCGGTGTTGGCACCGCCTCCTCCTGTTCCTGGTCCTGGTCCCGTTGATGTTCCTGATCCCGTTACGCCTCCTGCGGTCACCGGACCGTGGCTGTCGACTTCGTTCAATTCTTCGGTTATGGCTTCGACCTCGCGTTGTTGGCAATAAGTGCCGCGAAATTCAAGACCACGCAGCTGAAACGAAACGAAACCGTTGCCAATTTCCACCACATGTATCAAGCAGTTCAAGTAGAAGCTGGCCAAGATGAAGCAGTCGCCGGGTTCGACTTCCGAAGCGAAACGGCCGAGCATCAGATCGCCGGCCAAACAGTCGCGCAAGCAGCCGGTCAAGTGTTCGTAGAAGATGGCGTTCAAGCTGCTGTCGTCGGTAGTCGGCTGACCGGCCAGTTGGTTTATCAGACGCGTGTTGGAATGGTCGACACGTTTGGTGTTGTAATCCTTTTCCCAGAACTTCACCGGCCTGACGTAGGACATCAAAAATACACTGGAACCCATGAACGGATTCAACGGCGCCGACAACAACGACGACACCGCGGCGATGATCAACGTGAACGCCGAATGGGAGACGGCGCACGGTTGAGCGAACGCGTGGAACGCCGAACCCCAGGATATTTGCCACGGTGCCACGTAGGCGAATATGAAGCGCAGTTTTAGCACCAGTTCGCGCAGTTTCGGGTACAAAATGGAAAACGTGTACAAGGAGAAGAGTAAATTTTCCCTCGACACAACACCGTCGACAAAAGTGATCAACAACGACAAAGCCAACGGTATGTACAAGCTGGACGGATTGGCAAATGCCAGCCGCAACAATTTCAAACCGGCGACCGTGATCGAGAACAACACAGCCGTGAACAACAACTGCTGGTATTGCAATGACTGATGCTGGCTGGCTGGCTGGCTTGGACGCAGCTTCGACACGTCGTCCGACACTTGCCAAGCGGTCACAATTTCTGTGAGCATGGACAACAACGCCGTCGGATAAAGCACGTGCCGTTCCAAGCAGCACAGCCAAGCGTACAGTCGTTCGAACCACATCAACTTTGCCACCGAGCTCACGTCGAACAGACCGTACTCGCGGGCTTTCAGCACCGGCTGCGCAAGCAACAAACAGGGCGTGTGCTGTCTCAGCTGAGGCAACAGACAGTGGATGACCAGTCCGACGAAGACGGTCAACAATGGCCAGACGACACCGAACGCGAATCGAAACTTCGAAAACACCGTGCTACAGTGGATGGCAAAAGCCAGCAAGCCGATCAAACAGCTCACGAACAGACTGTTCTTGCAACGATGCATCGACAACGACGCTATTTGCTGATTCCAATCCACACTATCATCATACGGTATATTGTCATCGTCGTCATCGTCATCGTCGTCATCGTCGTGCTTGTAATAGTGATGATGCTGGGATTGATTATTACTATCACGTTGTTGTTGTTGTTGTTGCTGCTGCTGCTGCTGTTGTTGTTGCTGTTGCTGTTGTTCATCTCGCTCTTCTACCGCCGCTTGCTCTTCGGATCGTCGTCGTACAGAAGATGCACTTGCAGAACGCCTGTGTCGACGTCTTGCACAATTGTCGCCGCCAACTTTCCTACGACTGATCAAGTTGCCTAGAGTGGAAAAAATTTGATTGAACAGACTGACCAACGGTCTGGGATCGCTGCTCAAACGACTCAACAAATACGCCAACGACACCAACAGACCGCAGAATGCGGAAAATGCCACACTCTGCGATGCCGTAGAAGCCGAAGATGCGGTGGAGAAAAAACAACTAGACAATGTTGGATACAGCACTGCGGACAAGAGCATCACTGAAACCAAGCTGCGCGTCAACGCGTAGACGGCTGAGCGCAGGTTGAAGACGGCCGTGCCGCCGAAGATGTGCATGTCGATCTGTTCGAACAGATGGCAGAGGAAGGTGTCCAACTGAGGCAATAGTCCGAACGTGAACACCAGCGGCAAGAAGAGCAACAGTCGAATCAAGAGCACGTGCAGTAGTTGCAGTGCCGGTTGAACTGTGGCCAAGAGTGTCGGTTCGAGCAGAGTGATCGAAATCGGTTCGAGCAGCAAAATTGCCAAACCGATCAAAGAAAAATAGACCGGCCTGCTGTACGGGATGATCGAGTTGTGACCGTGGACGGGACTGGCGGCGTCCGGTTGGACGCTTTTCAACAACGAAAATTGGGCGCCGGCCGAAGAGCAGCACAAGAACAGCACACCGAAGTCGTAATAGTAACGCTGACGAATGAGCAAGAACGTGATCGAACAGACCAGCATGGCCAACAGCACGTCCAAGCAGATGAACGACCAGCGCTGGTTGGGGTCGAACAAGGACGACAAACGCAGACGGTCGAAGTGGATGTTGACGAACCGTCGACGTTCGTGGCCGAACAGAGCCGAAAACACAGGCACCCTGTAATATTGCTTTTTTCTGTCCTGCCTGGCCGGCGTGGTGTTGCGGTGACGTCGAAACAGCAACGCCACGTTGCCCAGCACGCGTACGTGGCCCATGCTGCTGCGAACCGCCGCTCGACCGGGCAGTGAAAACGTGTCCGGATGGTAATTGGCCAATGAGCCCAGAGTTTCGACGGGCCGACCGGAACTGGTACCCGGACCACGGCCCATGCCGACCACGCTCTGCGCCAGTTGCATTTCGAACGGCTGCTGTTGCTGCTGCTGCTGCTGCTGACGACAATTTCTGCCGCACGAAACTATCGAACTAGCGCCGGCGCCGGTACGAATGACCCCGGCCGTGGGGCGTTGCCGACGACGTCGATGCGAATGGAACATCGGTCTCGAATCTGCCAGTCGAGCAAAATGCGCGTCGAACGATCTGAGACGAGAGGAGAGACTGTTTCGAACAGCCATCGACGATGCATCGTCGTCAACGGCAGTGGTCAAATGGACAACGTTGTTGAACCGTGTCGCAACCGCGGTTGGATCATTGCCAGACAAGGACAACGATGCGTCCGGTCGAAGAACCATGCTCGGCATCACGGCCAGCAGAGATTCATCCGACGACGAGCTGGCCACATTTCCACGTTCCAATGAAGCAGCAGCAGCAGCGGCGGCGGCGGCAGCGGCAGTTCGTCTTGCCGACGCTTGCCTGCTGCTCGGCGACGGTGAACCAATGTAGTGGGATTCGCAGAACCTGCGAACGCGTCGTTCCATCTCTTGTCCAGTGCCAAGGGACTGAGCCGTGCCGGTGCCGCTGGAACAAAACGTGTACGTCCACCAGTGACCATCCTGATCTTGAAAACAATGCACAGCCCCTTCTGAAGTATCGTCGTGTGAGGCGGCCATGTGATTTCCAGGCTGCACGCGTGAGATGAGCAACGCTTTTTTGCTTTTCTCTTCCTCGTCCAAAGCGGCCAACTGTTCATCGAAACCAATCCCAGCGGCACACCTTGCCGCTGCACGAAATCGACCACGGTCTCGTTCCGCCTCTTCTGCTTCTTCAACTTCCACTTCAATCTCCAGATGATGATCGTCCGCTCTTTTATTCGACGATGATGAGCCGCCGTCGTAATAAGATCGTCGACTCTGCTGCTGTTGTTGTTGACTGGTGGTCGTCAAGTTCTTCTTCTCTTCCGCTTCATCTTCATCTGCTTCAGCCACCAGCGAGTTCAAAAAATCCGTTCGACTTGAACGCGTTCGTTCGCCGTTCGAACCCAGCTTCTTCGCCCTGCGGATACTTTCAATCGCCTCCAACGCTTCCGGATGAAAGTCAATTATCTCCTCCAACAAGCGTTTGATTTCTTCAATCAAACGTGCACGCTCTTCATTGCCAAGCATCAGATTCTTCTCTTCGCGACAGATTGACTTCAACGACTGCACCAATGGCAAAACCGAATCGACAGAATCATCGTTCTCCAGTGCGGCCTGTTGCATGCCGGCTTCGGCATTGGCAACGGTGCCGACACTGCTAGTGCCAGCAGAAGCGGCGGCGGCAATATCATCACCATCGCCGCTGCTCGACCAACCACCGCCTCCCGCCCTTTCATCACTGGATACTACTTCGTCAGGTTTATCCGCGGACGAATCGGCAGCTCTGAGAAAATTGAGCGAGTTGCGCAAATGGCGTATTAGCTGCTTGTGCTGCAACCAACTTTCCCGTCCGGGATCGACGGCCGTCGAAACGGCGGACGTGGTCACCGCCTGTCCGGTGGTGGTCAGCATGGTCGGCGACAGTTGGCCAGCACCGACAACGGATGACAAATTACTGGCACGTTGACGTCCCTGATCGTCGGACAACACCCTAGCACGACCGAAAAACAGTGACGAATCTCGGTCCGCACCAACTGGCAAGCAGTCCGAATGGACACGGCACAGCGTTGGCCGCAGACCTCCGCCACCGGCACGAATTCCAACAGGCGCTTGATCGTCGCAACTTTCTTCACCTGAAAAATTATTGAAAAATATGAACATAAATACATACACATACATATTGCTTGCTTACTTCGATAAACAGTGGAAGAATCAGAAAATGGTCGTCCACGACCGGATGTGGCGTTCAACACGTCCACACTGCCGGATATGCACTCCTTTCTACCCTGCCTGTATCGCAGCAACGTGTTCTCGAACAGCATCAACGAACTAGCAGAACTGTGCTGACTGTGCAAATAGCCGACCGCACGACGCAACTCTTCGTCGCAAGATGCGAAAATGTTCACGCCGGCTGAGATCGGCTGTGGTTTGTCGTGCACTTCCGCTTCGACAGCAATACCTTGAGCGGCTAATTTACGATTTTGACAATTCTGACATCTGAATCCACGACCAACTTTGGAAATTGCCCTGCGTTTATCACGAACATTTGACGGTATTGCATGAATAGCGGCATTGGTGGTGGTTGCGGTGGCGGTGATGGTGGTGGTGGTGTTGGCGGCGGAAGGAGAAGAAGTAGCAGAAACAGAAAAGGCAGAAGCAGAATGTGACGACGACGACGATAATGATGGAGAAGAGGTGGAACTGGAGGAAGAAGAAGAAGTGGAGGAGGAGGATGAACCCGAACGAGAAGACGGCATGAAATCATTGGACTGCATCATCGCGTCGTCGACTTCAACTTCCACATCCGCATTGGAACAAGAAAAAGAGCTCGAATGGCGACGCGGTTTAACAATAACACCGGCCAACGAGGCGTCGTCGAGGTCTGGCATGGCGCCGTGGCGACCGACTATAGCAGCCGCCGCCCTGGAATGCATACGCCGGTGCCGGCCGTCGGCTGGTTCCACTTCGTCCAACGACAACGAGCTGCACTTTTGAATAGGCTCGTGTTTGTCGAAAATGTAATTCAACGTCCAAACGGTCAGCTTCACCGCGGTGAACAACAGTCCGGCCGACAAAACGTACACGACCAACAAAGGCCACGTGAAGTAGAAGAACATGGACAAGAGCAGGGGCGTGGCGAACAAGAATAACCAAATGTACATGTGCAGCGTGTTGCAGAACAACGTCTGCCCGGGATCGTAAAACCAGCCGCCCGTAATGGATGCCCATACTCCTTGGCGGAGAAAATTGATCGGATGCGTCGACGTGGCCATCGTGCTTTTTCTACAGCTACAGTCGACCGTATATACTCAGCAAGCTGCTCAACACTCGATGCAACGGAAAGCCCATCACGTTGTAAAAATCGCCATCAATTGCTCGCACCAGCGCTGCAGCGGAATCTTGAATCGAATAAGCGCCAGCTTTGTCGCTGCATTGAGCAACAAACAAACAAACAAACAAATTAATCAAATTTCCAATTCACTCAAAGTGCCAAAACAAAATTTAAATAAATTTCGCAAATCAACTTACAATGACTCACCACTTTCCACGTAAGCGTCGATCAATTCAGAAGACAAATCACCAAATTGCAACTTTGTCACTTCGCAAAACTTTTCTACAAATTTCTCTGAAGCAAAAAATAAATAAATAAACAACAATTTCATTTATAAATTTCATTTTATACTTTTCAAACCGTGCACTTCCAATAATACGACACCCGTGTAGACCGAATGTTCTCTGCCGCTGAAACTGAAATGACAACAAAATCTTCATCGTCACCATTATTTCACTTTTCAATAATTCAATAAGTAAAATTAAACTGCATGCATCTAAACTATTTCTTTCACTGTAAAAAATATCACTGCTTTAAATATGAACAAAAAATCCGCCAATTAAACTTCCAATTACTGATTATTATAATTGATGATATTTCAAAACTTGCTCCAAAAATGACAAGCAGATAGATGATCAAATCTGTTTAACGCGTAACTGAATTCAAAAAGAAAAAAAAACAATTAATAATGTTGATTCAAATAATATATATTACACATAAATTGCATTCAAAAAAAGTTTTCTCCTCCTATTATAACAAATAAAAACAAGGAAACCAGTTTTCGTGCATATTATTATTACAAATTCATGAATATTCATAAATCAATGCTTATTCAACAATATAGTAATATTGAAAAATATGATCGGCATTAAATTCCCGCAAAGTTCACTTATGTAACACGAAGACGAAACAACACGTTCGATATCACTCAATATTACAACAATAAATAAAATATAACTACCGTTTACCCTGTGGGCAAAACAATTCAATTATACGGTTATAGCCAAATTTTCCTACTGTAAACTAAAAAGGATACACGAAATACAAGAATTGAAAAAGGGTGAAAAACCGCGTGATAAAGTTTCAATCAAAGATTGATATGAAATCAATTTTCCACTGAATCACAGCTTTTTCATATTTAAATGATATTCAAATGGGTAAATAAAAACCGAAATTACGACAAAACTACGTTATGCAGGTTATAAAAACTGGTCATCAAATTTTGTTCATATTTACAAGAGAAAACTTTTCTCATTCTTTGTCACTTCCAGTCGAACTGAAGACGCGAAATAATATTCAATTTTTACAAACTTTATATATATATATATATATATATATATATATATTTATTTATTTATTTAAAAAAAATTTACATAATGATTGACATAATATGTTCAGATAATAGAAACTTGTTCAGAAGTTGAAAAATGTAATTAAGTTCTATACACGGGTAATATGTTTAAGTAAATTTAAAATTTGACATCAATCAAGCATAAATTAATATTATGATGTATTTCTTATGTGTGACTTGTTTCTTCAACACAGCGATTAACAAAAATTTGTAGAAAATTAAAGTAGATTAAAATGATCGTAAAATGCAAAACAATTTTTTAAGCTGAAAATTAAAATTAACTTTAATAACAGGAAAAAACAAAATATACTCACTCGTGCAACATCCGAATTGCATCACTTTTGTCGACAGGTTTTTCATAAATTTTGCCGCCAAAAACGACCACAGTATCACAACCAATAACGAGTTTCACAGTATCCTAAGTGAAATTTCAATTTTAATAAACGCAGAACATTTATGCTTTACAAGGTACAGTATTCATGCTCAAAGAAAGAAAAAAATATTTCAATGAATTCAATGAAACAAATTTATGATGCATTCATTCATTCATTGCAGTGCCGTTATCATAAATACTTCAAGTTGAAATTGAAAAGAAGACTGTTGAATTTTACTTTTTAAAGAGCAACATTTAACAAAGAGAAATAAATTGCTCTCATTCATCAGTTAAAAATATACGCATAAAGAAACCTTAAATAATAGAATGCTTACTGTTGAATGTAAGGAAAAAAACATTTTCAAACTTTAAATGCTGGTAAAAATGAAAATTTTCAATTGAAACATTTTGATTAATAACTGAACAATAATGACTTGAACTCGCATAGATTATTAATCATTTATACTTGATAATGTTTCAAAGCAAGTCATAAAGCAAAATGAAAAGAAACAATTTTATATTATTAAACTTTTCTTGCATTTTTAAAAAGAAATAAAGATTTAACCATTCCATACAACAAATTATCAAATTTTCCATACGTGTGAAACATTTAAAAAAAGTAGAAAACTCATTTTTAACTTATAATTGCATAAACTGCAAAACATAAATGCTTAGAAATTGAACGTTGATAATTAAAACTGAATTATTTCTAATCAGTATTGTTAACTAAATGTGAATGAAACTTAAAATTTAAATTCACTTGAATCATGGTTTTCATTTCTTTTCAATAGATAGTTAAATTGGCTTCTTATTAGTTTTAGCTATTAGGTCTTCATATTGCATAATTTAAATACAATCTGAAATTGTTTTACAAAAACTTATAATAATTATTAAACCAAAAAATGACTGACCTGATTGCTTAACTGAGATGCAACGTCTTCTGCTTTAAATGAAGCGTTATCAATTACGTAATCACCAGGACGACCAAAGTATAAACTCTTATCTAAGTCTTCGGCAAATTTAGATGTAACAACTTTGAAAGGCAATTTCTTCATATAAATAAACTTTTACAACAACCTCTTTTACAGACAACATAAAATTTTGTTTACGTACAAGCTTCTTTAAAATTTCTTCTCTTCGTGGTGAAGCGCTGGCCAAAATAATTTCTTTGTTGTTCAATCCAGGAAGCAGTTTGGAAAACATCTACCGCACGACCTAAAGATAAATCACTCAAAGAAAAACTAATTCAACTAAACTGAATCCTTAATTAAACAAAATTCAAATAGTTGAATATTTTCAAATAATTTTCTAAATTTAGAAAATCTGCTAATAACATAAACATGGGTTTGAAAACAAAACACAACACTTACATCAATAGTAATTTATTGACTGAAGAAAAATAATCAGTTCGTTATTAGCCTGATAAATTAAATGCTTGAACAAAATTTTATCAAGCAAACCATTACAAAAATAAAAACTAGAATGGCAATTACTGTAAAACTAAAAAATTTAAGTACAAACTAGTTTCCATAAGAAAACGCTTTTCAACGAAATGTTTATTTTAGCAATTTTCACCTTCTTTTATTTAAGATAAATTATTCAATTTGAATTGTTTCCTTGTGGATTAAATTTATTTACAATTATGCTAAACTAAAGCCGTTAATTTTGAAAAGAAAAATTGCATGACAATCAAACAATACGGTGTTTCACAATGTTTTCTAAGCGTTCAACAATTTATACTTGCTAATTTGATGATATTCTGCATTTTCATTTATTTATAAAAAAGACTGGTAAAATATAAAATTATTTTCATTTAAATATTTTACAAACATATAATGTAAATTAAATGATTCGTCTATTCGCAAAAATTATACAACAAAAGTTTGAGGTAGTTCAACGACAATTATTTTGTTTTTTACTGTACTTTCCTTGATTGACATTTAGTCAATTCAGCAAATGCAGCTGGTTACATCTATTTGATTCTATAATTTTTATAGCTTCATAGTAACAGTTTTCAGCTTTATTTCAAGATGATGCACTATTTGATACTTTTAATAAAACGGTAAATGGAATCTTCGAACTAATTACAGTAGGGACTATTTGTACATGACAATCTTTTTTTCAGTAACAGTAAAATGTAAATATGATTTGTTGATAAGGAATTTTCGATCAACTGTGGTAAATTTTTTTACAATAATGATATATTTTAAAACACCTGACATATTTTACTTCGGGACATTTGTCTTGTTATTTCTAACGTACTTTGATACAATCGATCGCAATGAGAGAATGAAAATTTAAAAATCGTTAACAGTTTCTATTATGTTTAATGTTGCCTGGGGCTGAATAGTCAAAAGTTATGGCTACGGTTTCTGAAATGCTGAACACGGCTGCTTTTGTTTAGGTTGAGATTTTGCTTGCTTCCTTGTTTGTGTCTGGCTTGCAAAGCAACAAAACTATCGCTAAAAGCGGCATGAATGAGTTTACTAAATTTGTCATTAAACAACTACTTAGTAATGAAGTTGCGACTTTTTTTGACTGAACAAAAAATTGAACAGCAACCAAAACACAGTTGAGACACACCATCGTTGAATTTAATTTCGAACAGTACTCAGTCAAAGATGGAAACTGATTATTCAGGCAATAATATCTATTTTTGAACATCATATTGCTGAGCTACCATCAGCAGAAGGTAATAAAGGGATTACTGGATTCAGAAGAGTTATTATTTAAAATATGCGATAGCTCATCATATTATTATTTCATCTATCTCTTCCATTGATCAACGTTTCATCCACCAGGAACCACAGGTTATATAAAATCTGAAATAATATGTTGCTGAAATATAGTGCGTATTTTTTCTGTATGTATATATTTAATGCACTTACAATAAAATAAAATTGCAAACTTTCCATAATACCGCATAACGGTATCGTTTTCTTTAACTGTTTTGTCCTTTAATTTGCCAATCTTCCAGACTCTCTATGAAGGATGCACATAAAGATTGATATAATAATGACAACGTCACTCAAAAACTAAACGGGCAAATTTAAGTAGAAAATTTCCTCTCCTTTCTACAGACGTAGAAATTTATACAATAATTTCATAAAATAAATAATAAGGTAAATTTACTTTATTTAAATTAAATAAACATCAGTTATCAATAAAATTACCTTTCTGATCAGCATTTATATTGTGCTGAATGTGATGAAATAAATTTTGAATGTCAACATTTTTAAAAGCAACAACATCTTTTTCGTTTTCCCACGGGCAGAAATCTTCCGCGTTCAGTTGTAATTTTAATCTCTAAAACCAAACACAAATGAGCAAAATTAAACAACAAGAAAAAATTCAAAACTCACATCTTGATATAGCCCAAACGACGTTAAACACAACGCCTGAGTGATCAATTTCGTTGGAAATAGAACTTTCAAGCATGAGTTGAGATAAATTAAAAAATCATTGGAAAAAATTATCATCATATTTGAAACGGTTTTCTTTTCCTCATCCGTCAAATCATCGATGCTAAAAAAGTAAATTGTTCTATTAAATCTGCACTTATATAAACACTTGATAATTAGAAGTTACTTGGATAGTTGGCTCAAAGTTGCAGCTACTGATCGAAGAGACTGATCAAGATTTTCAAGCAAAAAGCAAGCAAAATTTACGGCAGGAATATTTCTGGTAAAATTAAAAATTTCAATAATTTCATTGCAATAAATTGCCAAGGACGGATAAGCAAGCAATGAAACTGGTGGTTTCAAAGATTCTACCTCGCTACTAACTTTCATTTCACAAGAAACCCGGCAGTCTGAAAGATTTTTCCGCATTTGCAATCTTTCAACAGCGCTAAACATACAAACAAAAAACAACCACATAATAAACCCTGATAATAAAGTGATAATTAGCATTTTTAAAAATCATTTCATAAAATGATAAAATATTGTTAATAAATGAATAATAACTGAAATAAAAAAAATACTTGGCAGTTGCCTTCTGCAGTGAATTTTTGGTTGTGTTTTTGAAAAAATTTTCAAAAACTGTAACAAACAACATTCTTACGTCGGCTCCAACACGACCCATGGAAGATCCAAAATGCATACATTGAGTCATCACTGAATCCAGACGATCCGTTGGACATTTTGGCAAAGTTTCAACAATGATCTCCAAAAATTGTTCAATTCGATAATAAATCCAAGAACTGACAATTGAAGAACAATCGACTTCAATTTCTTCCTTTGGCCAAAGCTTGGAAATTGAAGAATTTTCTTCAGAAAATGCAGCTCTGTATTGAATCATCACATCAAACAGACAACTACGGTAAACATCCACCGTGCGAATGAGCATTTGATAAGAATCGTTGAATTTTTCTGCATCTAAACATCTCTGTATCCATTCATCTCTTGCCTGAAAAATTACCAACCATGCACAATTGAAGCTCGAATTATCCAATGAGGAAATTACAAAAATTAAACAATATTTACGAACAAAAATTGCACGCGAAGTTCAGATTCTGTGTAAATGGCCATACGTCTGAGAAAAGAAATAATTTTAAGACACTGGGTCAAGTTCAGATCCGATTGCAATTGTTCAAGGCAGCATTCGAGAAGATAATTTCTTTGATTTTTAACTTGTCCTGCCACGTCCTGAAAATGAAATTATCATTTGTTTAAATCAAAAATTGAACCTCACCTGAACGAGCGGCACATCTTGAAGACGTGAATCAAGCCTTGTTATAAATTGAATCAATTCAAATGCTTTTTCGTAACGACCACGACGAACACTGCTTTCGATCAGTTCAGGAACGTGTAAAATCGCCACAACATCCGGACATGCTGTTTTAGCATCTGCCAAGATTTCCTTTTCGTTGCACAACTTCTGGCTAATTTGAACATACTGTATACAGTCGCCTTTCAAACTGCCAATGTCAGTTCGGAATTTTTCCAACTTTGCCGAAATATCTTTCAACTAGACAATAAATGAACAATTTTTTAATTTAAACAACAACAACAATTTTTTTAATTTAAAATTTTCTTTATTACATGGTTGGAAATTTTTTCTGAACAGCACGTCGTCTGGATAAATGTATCATAATGGGAAAAGGCCAAGTTTTCAATTTCCTTCAGCAGATCTGCTTTTTCTTTTTCCAATCGCCTCGATTCCGCAGCTATAAATGTACAAACATCGCATGGTCAAGAAAATTGATCAAATCAATCGTTTGATCAAAAATATCACAATTAATCAGAAAAAAATAATTTACGTAAGGCACTTGGCTCCAATTTGTATATTTTTTCCAAATAATCACCACAAGTGTTCGCTTCAAGTTGATCAACTAAAAAATATAAAAATAACAACAAATATTCATATAAATATACTGCATATGAACAAAAATATGCCTAGCAAAAGCATAAACTTTACAATTATTTCAGTTGTAAAAATGAAATTGAAAAAATACCATTTTCAAGGCTGCTTTTCCTATGATCATCCATAATTACTTATGCAATCGACACATTGTTATACAGATTAATAAAAACGATATTTTATAAATTAACCATCAACTATAAGTACAGCCAGTGATCCTAATTTACTGAAGAACATCTGGTATGATTTCATGTATACAGTAATAAAAAATCAAGCAATATTAATTGAATTTCTAAAAGCAAAGTAGTAAAAATTTGAAACTTAAATTTGAATAAAAATTATTTTCTTCTATTAACTTCTTATATTTTTTTAGCCTAATATTTTAACTTTATATTACGATATACGATAAAAGCTGAGAAAAATTTTATTTTCACATTAATTCTCCAAAAATTTTTTTTTGAATAAAAAAAGAATTTTATATAACTTCTAATAAGACACATTTCTTAATATATAAAAATTTTACGCATTTACAGATACTTGATTTTTAAACTTATTCAGAATAACTTTACTAAATTTAAGAATTAATGATTTTGCATTTCGCAACAGTTTTTTTTTACTATTATTCAAATATATTTTTATTGTCGCAGAAGCATAAAAGCGTTTTAAAAATACATACGGTAAATGAGGATCTAAATCTTTATTATATTATTAGTACTGTATTTAATCGCACTAATGTGCTTGTCAGTTTAAATTATTCTCGTCCGATTTTCATTGCTCAATGATTATTTTTATTAATACGAAAGCAATTTCAGTATATTGACACTTTATTTAGGTAAACGTATTGTTTTTAAATTTTTTGTTAATGCTATACGTTGACGCAGAATGTGCAAATTTCTGTTTTTATACAATATTTATCGAGTGATTTTAATGCACTTTTTAAACAATTTTTGGATAGTTTTATTTGAAAATTTACATTTTATCTTTGCATGTGCATCAGTTTAAAGTTGTGTATTGTATATAAAGCATTTAAGTAAAATTAACAACACTTTGAATTTACACTGTACAAAGTGAAGACGTATTGGCTGTGCAGCTTGCAGTACACAAAATGTTTACAGTTTATTCAAACGATATTATGAAATTCAGCTGTTCATTAGTATATTTTAAGAAATGCGTTTTGTTTATTTTTCTTTTCATTTTCATTCATTGTTTCTTTATTTATTTAGAAACTGCCATACTATTGTCAAATGATGTGATAAATTGTAAATTCTGTTGAAGTTTTAATGTTCGAATTATAATTTGTAAATTGGTTTCTAGTTCAAGCTGAAAAGTGCCAAAACTGAGACTTTATTTTAAATCAAAATTTAATATGTTTTAAATATCTAGTAAGAATATTACTTTATGTTGCACGTTTGCTGTATTGGAGATTTTATTTTTAATTTATTATTGAATTTATCTGTTCATGTTTGGCATATGTTTAATTTCATTTTATTTGACACTTTTTATTTTGATTAATATGTTGAATTAAATGCTTAATCTGATTTTTTCCTCTTAATTAATGTTGATTTGTTTCCAAGCACTCGATAAGATGTTATTTAAACTGTTAAATTTTTGGCAGGATGCATGAGGGGTAGTTACTGGATTTTTTTAGAAATAACTTTTACAATTCAGTTTGCGCGTTTTCATAAATTTTGAAAAGTGTGATTGATCATTGTATGTTGGTTACATTGTTGTAATTTTAGAATGGATGGCAGTGATGTGAGCTCAGCAACATCGTATACATTGGACTTAGGTCAGACAAAGACAAAATATAAGGTATTTGTTCTGTTATAAAGAATATAATAAGAATATAAAGAATACATTTGATTGATCATCACTTTACTACTCGAATCAGATTATTTTAAATATTTATGTAAATGATGTTTATTTGAAGTTTTAATGTTGAATTGAATTTAGAAAAGAAAATTGCAATATCATCAAGCAAAGAAACGAGCTACCCGTGAATTGATGCAAGCATTGAAAGATCCGACCATCGTATTGATTGCAGATTGGTTGAAAGTGCGCGGCACGCTTCGGAAATGGACTCGAGTATTTTGCGTTTTGAAACCGGGATTATTTATTATTTACAAAAATCAAAAAACGCATAAAGTAATTTTTTTGATTATTTATAATTTTTTAATTAAATTGAATGAGATTTTTTTAAATTCAGCATGGCCATTGGATTGGCACGGTTTTGTTAAATTGTTGCGAGCTGATTGAGAGACCTTCAAAAAAGGGTGGCTTTTGCTTCAAATTGTTCCATCCGTTGGATCAGTCAATTTGGGCTGCCCGGGGGCCTAAAGGAGAAGCATTCGGTGCTGTCACGCAACCATTGCCGACATCCTATCTTATTTGTCGTTCACCATCTGATGAATCTGGTATATTGATTTTGCTTGTTTATTTGTTTGTTTGTTTGTTTATGATATGTAATGTTCAAATTGTTTTAGGTAGATGTTGGATGGATGGTCTTGAGATGGCATTGAAATGTAATCGTCTTCTGATGAAAACTCTGCACAATCAATGGTTCCAAGATTGCAGTGGAATTGTTGTTGAGGATGATTTTGAAGATAAAGCGATGAAGGAATCCAATTATTCTGTAGATCCTGAAGATGGTAAGCATTACAATTATGATTATCAATTGTGAAAAGTTTTGTACAACGATTTGTTCTTTTTAAATAATATCCATTGATTTTTATAAATTTTTTGAAGAAATACTTTGATAAATGTGATATTATTTGAATGATTCAGTAAATATTTACAACAGTGAAACTGCTTGTTTAAGCAGATTTGAAAAGGTAAACAGTTTGCATGAATGCATGAATTTGCGTGAAGTGCAATTGGTGAATGCATTTTGAACTTGGTTCGTTTATTATTTTACATTTTAAAATCAAAGAATAAGCAACTTGAAAAGTTTTACAAAAGATTAACAATTTTAATTAGAAATTTGTAAATAAATTTAATTTTTACAATGTTTATTGTGAATATTTTTTTTGAATATCTATCCTACTGATGATTATGAATAAATGAAAAAAGAAATTTTCAACTGTGAGTATATAGATGCTTTTGCAGAGGACGAAACAATTAGCGAAATGGAAGAAGCAGATTCAGTAGAAAAAGTAATTCAAGAAACGGTTTACGTGCCTGCCCCTCCGGAAGTGTTTGGCGCTGTAAATTTTTAATTCAAAAAGAAAATAATAATAACACTTAAACTTATATTATTTTTTTTTTGATATTCAAGAGCGGTGAATCAGAACAAGTTGAAGAGGTTGCTGAAGAGAATAAAAGTTTGATTTGGACTTTGATGAAGCAGGTTGCAACGTTGGACAGTTCTGTGAAGTTTTATTGTGTAATTTTAAAATGTATTTTCAGGTTCGACCTGGAATGGATTTATCCAAAGTGGTGTTGCCGACTTTCATTTTGGAGCCGAGGTCATTTTTAGAAAAATTAGCCGATTATTATTATCATGCAGATCTGCTTTCTGAGTAAGTATGAAAAGGGAAATTGCTATTTTTTTTAAAAAAAAAGATTGTTTCATTAAGAGCAGCAAAAGAGAATGATCCATACAAAAGAATGCAGCTAGTTTTGAAATTTTATTTATCTGGCTTTTACAAGAAGCCTAAAGTAAGTCAGTGCGGTTAGGGGGGAGGGTAGAAATAAGTACATGTATACATGTATAATTTATAGGGTCTGAAAAAGCCGTACAATCCAATTCTCGGTGAAGTGTTTCGTTGTTATTGGTATGATCCATCTACGGACAGTCGAACATTTTACATTGCTGAACAAGTGTCTCATCATCCGCCGATTTCTGCATTTTTTGTTACCAATCGCAAAAGTGGCTTCAACATAAGTGGTACAATTTTGGCTAAATCCAAATATTACGGTATGAAAATATTTTTTGCAAAACGCAGAATATACCTCCTAGGACTACAGAAATTATTGTTCTTCTGTTCTAAGGTAATTCATTGTCAGCAATTATGTGCGGCAGTGCTCGAATCACCCTGTTGAATAGAGGCGAAAATTACATAGTCACCCTACCCTATGCCCATTGCAAGGGTTTATTGTTGGGCACGTTGTCGATGGAACTTGGCGGTTCAGTGAGCTTGACTTGCGACCGTACCTCTTATTCAGCTTTGATTGAATTCAAACTGCGACCGTTTCTCGGTCGATTCGACTACATCAACATGCTGAGCGGTAAAATTATGCTCGGCAAAGAGACTCTGGCCGATATCAGCGGTCGATGGGACGATACCATTTACATCACAGACAAGCAGACAAATGTAATAAAAACGTCGATGGATTTGATTAAATTTAAATATTAAAATTGTCTTTTTTTAAAAAAAATTTCAAATCAGGAAACAAATATTCTTTGGGGTCCGATTGATACAGTTGTGGCGCATCGTTTGAAACGTTCTGATGTCGATTTCGACGTGCAAGAAGAATTCGAATCATCCAAGTATTGCAAAAGTTGTGCTTGCTTGTGTTGTGCTTTTTGTTCACCTTTTGTAGGCTTTGGATAAAAGTGACAGAAGCGATCAAAGCTTGTGATCAAGAATTGGCGACGGTTGAAAAGACCAAAGTTGAAGAATTGCAACGGCAAAAAGCGAAAGATTTGGTTGACAAAGGTAAAGTTCACCAGACCAGACTGTTCGATTTGGACGCTAATTCAAGCATGTGGATTTACAGACATGCTGAGTAAATTTTGTATATTTTTTGATTTTTTCGTATCAAATATCATATATTCTGTTTTTTATCGTTTCAGTTATCGTCCTTGGGATATACAGAATGATCTGTTGCAGTATGAATATGATTTTATTATTCAAACCAAAGCTTTGCACAAAACACCAATTGTCAAATCGAACAGTGTCAGAAGCTTGAACTCGTTGGGCGTTAGCAATATGAAAGATGAAGAAGATTGGAGCGACGGTGAAGAGACAGCAAGTGGTTTGTGTTGTTTTATTATAAGCAATAATAATATTATTATTTATTAAATTATGTTTTTTGCAGATGCCAGTTTGGTGATTACCAAAGAAGAAGAAGAAGAGAATGATGCAGTATGCAAAAATAGTACTGTAATATTGAACGAAGTGCGAACTGTAGCGAAATTGGTGAAAGAGTTGAACGATCGTATGAATACAATCAGCTCTGATGTACTATTTCTACGTTCAAAACTGATCTCTGATGATGCGCGGTGGTATTGGTTCAGCAACAGCGACCGCTGGTCCACCCCAATGGTCGTTGCTGTTGCCGTCGGATTGGCTGTTTTCATTTTAGCCTTTTGGTTTCGCTGAAGAATTAATTATGAAAATTGCAAAAATTGAAAATCATAAACATAATGCATTCTTGTCATCAATTTATACGGTGTTGTCTGTTGCAAAATGATAATAATAATAATTATTATTTTATCTTGTTGATTGAAGCGGTGATGAAAATTTTATATTTTTCTTCTATTTCACAATATTTAATATGTTTTCGTGAGTGCATTTTGCTTGAGGTTGAAAGCTTGAATTTGGATTTAATGAAGAGATGTATTATTAAAATTTATTTCTACTCTCGAGTGGTAGTTCTTTTCTCTTGATTGTTGCCGTCGGTTCTGTTATTGACAGAAGAATATTGTTTGCTTATTCACGAAATGTTTAAAAATAAAATAATAAAAGAAAATAACAACAACAAAACATTTATATTATTTTTCTAGTCAACAACAGATTATGGGATTTGTATTTGACAGCACTTTTCTACATACTAGCCAAGTAATAATTCATAAATTATTATTTGTTTTCATGCACATTTTTATTTTTGAAACAATTCATTTCAGGCAATTGTTTTCATATGCGGTTGGCTATTTTGCATCAGGCAACTGTACAGTGGAAATCAAGTATGCGGCGGTTGAATGCAGCAATTACAAGTGGAAAAAATTATTAATTTTTTATTTCATTTTTTCCAGGTTCGTTGTTACAAAGTGATCTTCTTGTTTTCGCTTACTTTTTGCCTTTCGTGCACAATGTTTGAATTGATCATTTTTGAAATTTTGAATTTCTTGGAAAGCAGGTACGATTGAATTTTGAAAAGATTGCAATTTTGAAAAAAAAAATTTTTTTTTCATTTTCAGCGTTCGTTATTATTATTGGAAATTGACGTTGTATTTGCTTTTGTTATTGCTGATTTTGGTCATTCCGTTCAACATTGCTCAATATACGATAAGAAATATTCAATTCAGTAAGTTTTCTGGTTTCCTTTTTTCCTTTTTAATAATAATTAAATTTTAATTTTCATAATTTTTTGTTCAGTTCGTGAATCATCTGTCAATTTGTTGAGTGGTATTTCTTGGTTATCCTTTTTGTATGGCTTTTGGAGATTGGGTTTTCCATTTCCCGCACTGAGCAGCCGATTTGGTTAGCATTATTATTATTATTATTATTATTATTATTATTTCATTTTTGAATTAATTAATTATTTATTTATTTTTTAGGTATTTTTTCAATTGAAAATATCATCAGCAGAGTGGGCGTTATTGGTGTGACTGTGATGGCCATGTTGTCCGGTTTCGGTGCCGTCAACTGCCCGTACACTTACATGTCCTATTTCATGCAGTCAGTACAGGATATTGCCCATGTTTTTAATTAATTATTATAATTTGATCAATTGCAGAAAAATAACCGACAATGATGTTCGAAATATGGAAAGGCGTTATTTGAAAACGATCGACATGTTGGTAACGAAGAAGAAAAAATTATTACTCGAACGGAAGGGTTACACTACCCTGGGACCGAAGGCCAATTGGCTGAGATTAGCCATCCAGCCAATAATCACCTCTTCCGAAGGTGGATTGGTTGAATTTAATTTCAATTTATAAAAAGAATAATTAATGTTTTTTTTTAAAAAAATAAATAAACATTGTTTACTTATTCAAGGATCCGGTGCGTTGTTGGAAGAAGAGATTGATTATCTCGAAGAAGCGGCTCGTCATTTGTTAGCAGAAATTATGGAAATGAACGACATGAAACGACGCCTGCTCTATTCGAAAACACTTCGCGGCCGATACTTTGACTGTCTTGGCTACTTCTTTTCTGCCTATTGTGTTTGGAAACTTTTTATGGTAATTTTTATGTTTTAAATATTCAATTCTTGATGTGTGTTTTCATCTGATTTCATCAGGCAACGGTGAATATTATTTTCGACCGCGTCGGTAAAGTCGATCCCGTGACACGTGGAATTGAAATTTCTGTTCATTTAATGGGATTCGATTTTGACGTAAATTATTATTCACTTTCGCATTGAATTCATTAAATTAAATTAAATTATTATTATTATTGTAGGTGAAATTTTGGTCTCAGCATATTTCTTTCATTTTGGTCGGCGTTATAGCGGTTACTTCAGTCAGAGGACTTTTGATCACTATTTCGAAAGTATAAACAAATAAATTCTCTATTTTAATATAAATTGATTTTTTTTAACCCTCCTACATTTTTCAGTTATTTTCAATCGTCGCTAGTGACAAGTGGTCAAACATTGTCTGTTTGTTGCTGTCCGAAGTGATGGTATGAAAATAATATTACTTTTTTTTTTGATTACACAATAATAACAGTGTACATTACAGGGCATGTACTTCGTATCATCCGTTTTATTGATTCGTATGAGCATGCCGGCAGAATACAGGTAGCAAATGTTCAGTTTTTTTGTAGTTGTTTTCTCTCTTTTTTTTAAATTTCTTTTTTCAAAATTAAAAAATAGATCTATAATAACGGATGTGCTTGGTGAATTGAAGTTTCACTTTTACCATCGTTGGTTTGACGTGATTTTCTTGGTCAGCGGTCTGTCGAGCATATTTTTCCTGTACTTGGCTAGAAAGAAATACATACCTGAAAAGGGTGACTGATTGATTGACTGATCACCAGTGCGAAGATAGTGGGTTTTGGGAAGCAGAAACGAACAATTTCGTGAATAAAAAAAAAAAAAAGAAAATAAAAATCCAATCAACCCTGTGTCAAGTGGTCAAAGAGCCGTAAAAGCCGTCCGGTGGTCGATACATTTCCGGCAAAAAGTTCAACTGCCACTGACGAAAAGCGTATCTCCTGGCGCCGATGTTCTTGTAAGCATTTTCGATTCTGGTACCCTGGCTGCGGATTTTTCCCAACAACTCTCCAGCCTGTTCGGCTGACAAATTGTGCTCGGCTTCCAGCAACAATTGCTCGTCAAGAGTGACGCCCATCGACGTTCGATCTTTGCCACTTTTGCAGCAGACCAACACGCTGGCGTCCAGCAGACGACACAAAGCCATCGACTGGTGCAAAATGTCCACATTTTTGAATTGCAATTGTTCAACTTGATATTTCAGCTGGTTGAACTTGCACTCGATTGCGTTGAAATTACGTTGCGATAGAAAATTGCCATTCTTCACCGCTTGCAAGTACAGTTCAATTTGCTTGCACGCTTTTTCGTTGATCTCCAATTCAATGTTGGCTTTTTGAAATTTCATCGCCAACGACTGGTTGAAATTTATGCCCACGTTGAACAATACCATGCAGACGTGAAACCACTCGCCGGTTTGCAATTTTTCCGGCAACAAGTGCCACCTCTCCGACGGTACGGGCAAAGTGACCTGCAATATACAACATGAACTGTACGAGCAGCAGTTGCGTAAATTGCAACGAAAAAACAAAATAATAAAACACAAGCATAAATAAATAAATAAATAAATAAATAAATAAATATAGATAGATAGATAGATAGATAGATAGATAGATAGATAGATAGATAGATACATATACATATAATACCGTAAACGAACCGAGGTGTCCTTCGACGACAGGCATGCAGGTGGTAGAAGTGTGGTTGTTGATCAGCTTGAATCGACACTGACGTCTGGTCAACTTGATTGCCCAAATCATGTCTTCGAGCATGGCCATTTCGTCGGCGTTGCAGGACAAATACGAGTGGACGACGACCAACGCGCCGCACCGGCTCCACAACTGACCAATCGGGCACTGTTGTTGAGAATTGTTTAACTGTTGTGGTCGGCTTGTCCACAGGCTATTCAACAGAGCGGCCACAACACTGGTCAACAGTTGCGACATCACCGCGCCCAAACGATAGAAGGTGGAATAGAATTTGCCAGCTTGCGATGAGCCGTCCAAACGAAGAAGCATTGCCAGCAAGTAGCTGTGCGTGAGGGTGGAGTGCAATGATTGAAGCCGGTCGAGAACCAAATTCGAGCCGTGTCGAAGTTGTTCGATCAGTTGCGATCGAGAAGAACAAGTTCGATCAATTTGATCCGACTGCTGCTGCTGCTGGTCCAGCGGCTCTTCGGCCAACAAAATCGGTACCACATTCTCGATTTTGGTGTGCAAAGAGGCGAGCTCAGCTTGGAAATCGTCGCTGTTCGAACGGAAACTCTCCACACGCCACTGACCACCAGGTCGGCTGGAGTCAGTGGTCTGCTGGCAAGTTTCGAACCATTCGGCTAAATTTTCGGTGAACGTGGTCAACTGATCGCCGTGGGCGTCGAACTGACCATGCAACGTTGTCTGCAATGTTCGACAACGGTCCACAAACTGCCGGCAAAGGGCCAGCGTTTCGGACGCGTCCACTGGACACTGGTCGAGCTCGAACAAGCCGATCGACGACGACCACCAATTGCAGCGCATGTCTCGCAACGCGTTTTCCACACTGACGAACGTCTGCACTCGATTGCACACTTGACGAAGGTCCATTTTGAACAAGCCGTCCGAGAAGCAGTCGTCGCACAGCGCCGCCTGCAGCCGCTCCAGGCCACCGTTGGAGAAGCCGTCCGCGTGGGCGGCAAATGCACCGCAAGTGAAATAATCCACGCGGCCGTCCGACTTACCGTAGTCGAAGATTTGCAGGTGCAAATTGGTCGGGTAGAATTCGAACTCGTCGATTTGTTTCACAATGCTCGCCTTGAAAGGACTACCCCGGAACGAGTCCATGAAACGGCCCACACGGTCCAGTTTGGCCAACAGCGCGTGAAGTTGATCCACATGAGCTAGCCGTTTCGTTTCCACCTCTTTCGGCACATAGTCGAGACATTCCAAATAGCGTAAGATGTGTTCGAAAAAATTGTGCAAACAATTCAACACTTGTTTCGGCACAATCAAAAATACCTATAAAAAACAAATAACAAGATAAATTAACAACTTTCCATTTTATTCATAAACACCTTCGGTTCGGACATGCATTCGTAGAAGTGTAGTTTTTGTTGTTGGGTTTGTTCAAATTGGAAGTGTCGAACAATTGGTCTCGAGTAGAGTGTTCGAAAAGCTCGACTTTGCAGCAACGTTTGCCAAGGCGTCGGTGGTTGGTCATTTTGTTGGAACAACGGCTCGTTGGCTGGAAAGAAGCCCGCCTCGACGAAATGGCACAAACTGTACTCTCTGCGTTGTTGGAACACCGAGCAGAGACGCTCCTGGCAACGAGCCAATTTCGCCTGGATCATCTCCTGAGAACAGCCGACAATCGCCCGTACCCAGTCGGAACGGTCCTCTTCAGCGAAACAGGAAAAGTAGAACTTGCGTCCGTAGTTGACCACCACGAACGGATACGGCAACTCGACCAGCGGTTCTTCGAGCTCGGCCACGCAACGTTCCAACACTAGCAGAAATTTCATCTCCAACTCGGCTGTCATCGAACCAACCGACGGAACCGTTTCCAAGTCGTAAACAAGCAACGCGTTAGCCTTCAGCACCGCCCTTACTGTGCAAGTGCAATCCGACCGACCGGGACCCAACTCTGTCGACTTTCCAACGCCGAACGGATCATAATACGGATCACGGTATGTCAACAGTACACCCTCTTTGATGACGTCATTCTTGTCACCGTACACAATCGCTGTCATTTTTTTCTAACTTTTCCACCACTTCTCTCACTATTGCTGTTGTATTCAATGGAAGCTGTTCATTCTTCAACTTGAAAATAAAAACACTTCTTATCTTCCTTAAAATCAAAATATGCCATCAATTTGTCTTCATGCGGCTGCCAATTAATTATACTGATAAAAAATCATTTCCTCATAGTTGATTTAATTGTCAAATATACCTATAAATATTTCACAACATAATCAGCAAATTACATCACTTCTTCATTTTAATCATAAATTTAGAATTTCAAAAAAAATCATTTTTAAATATAATAGAAAACCAGCATACATGCTTTGTTATACTCAGTTTTAACTCAGTTTTACTCGGGACTAGTTTAATTTAACATTTCCTAAAATTTAAAAAATTTTAGCAATAATGTTATTTAAAAAATCAAAGACAATTCATATTGCGAATGAATAACATTAAAAATAAAAAAAATAAACGCATCAAATTAAAAATGAATTTAATAATTCTGTGAAATTATTCGCATTTTTACTTGAAAACTTGTGCTCATTCAAGGTGTATTGATTAACAAGGCAAATGCTATTTCTGCAAACTGCATCATTCGTAACTGCAATTCTCGATAGATTTTCAACTGATAAAATTCGCAACTGTCAAATAAATGAAGTGTAAATAGAAATGCAAAAGCAAAAAAGATATTCAATTTTTCAAATCAGTTAACATCTCCAATTTCACACTGCTGAAAAATTGAAGTCAACATGCACAAAAAAAAATAATAAAAAATAAAAATATACCGATGCAAAACCGCAGTTGGATTCTGTGACCATAAAACTCACATTTGGAAAATCTTTTCAGTAGAGTAAACAAAAGCATTGTCAACAAAAAATTGCACTTTTTGTAGGTAATCAAGATCTAAGAAATCTACTGTATACAACGCGACTTCTATCAAGTGAACACAAAGAAACAGAACAACTGTTTTCAACTTTGATCATCATTTGCACAAGCATTAAATATTAATTATAAAATTTCAATCATCAAGACAAACTTTAAAATTTTGCTTGAAATAATCTTTTTGTACAATTCATTTTATCCACTAGAAATGACAAGAGTGAGCGAAAGATTTTTACAATGTTCTACAGTATGGCACTTCTGCTTAAAATATTACAGCTGCTTTGATGTTTTTCAAAATATTTTTAAAAAGTATAATTAAAAAACTAATAAATAAAAATAAAATTCATTATTCGCTGAATATATTCGAAAATTTCTGACATTAAAAATTTATCAATTTTCTGGTTAGTTTAATTTGCATGTTTAACTTTAACAAAAAAGTTGACATAAAATTAAAACCAAATAATAATATCATTTCAATTTCACTTTATTCTTTTCATTGAACATCCATTCAATCTTACAACAAATTCATCAAATTTCAATTAACATTGTTGCAAATAGAGACCTCCGCCAAAATTCCCGAGATCTGCAAGACCATTGGAATTTAATGCCCAGCCATTGGAAGCTGCCCCGGACGGTCCATCTGCTGTCTCACACAACTCCACACTACTTGGCTGTTGACCACCAAACTTACAGTACACCAATACCTGATTATCTCAACGACTTTATGTCGGTACCTGACAGTATGGTGGTTGCTGATGACGTGCCTGTTACTTTAACCTTGTGGTCAATCTGTTGTGTTACGACTTTTTTGCGGTGTTTTTCCCACCTGTTGGTGTCTGGAATAAGCAGTGTGATTCATCGGTTGAGTTTTATTGGTTCAAGCTGGGTTGTGCACGCTGGCCAATTTCTTACGGATAGTCAGAATTGCTTCTGACGGAAATAGAAAAATACACTCTACTATGAATGAGGATCAAGTGGCGCGTAAATTGTGTTCGCAACATTTGATCCTCCGAGCCGCAGTCGTCAGATATCTATGGAACTAGCGATCCACGGACAGGTCGTGGTTGTGAACGAAGGAATGAAGATCTAAGCGAAATCGAAGAAGTCGGCCGCGAACACGGTACGGCTGAACCTGTTGCTGGTGCGCCGAATCTGAAGAAGTCAAGTAGATGGAGCAGCAGGTCTCGATGACAGAGGAGCTCTACCGTGAGACGGATGCGCTCCAGGTAGAATTGTAACAAAGCCTGGATGTGAAATAAGGAAGAAGCGCTGGGAGCACTGATTGAAGTACCGTAATAGCTTCAGAAAAAGCAAAGCACGAGCACGAGCTCTGATAATTGCAGGGCAGGCAGAAGAGGCAGGAGAATGAGGATCGCAGAGGTCGAACGGAATGTAGGATGTCGAAAAGGCTGCAGAAACACACTTGATTTGGATGATCGACAACCACTTCCAATATTAGGTTGGCGATTCGCACTCTCAACAGCATGTGCATCCACTGACTCTCATGTATAGATGATACGGAAATTCCGGATATTGGAGTCGATTAGAAAACGACCGGCATCAGAAAGAACATAGTCTAACCACCGGCAATGAATTTTAACGGTTCGGTTGAACGACTGGTTTAGAATTTTTGCTATGTTACTTGATGATGATCCAATGGCTGCAGAAACACACTTGATTTGGATGATCGACAACCACTTCCAATATCAGGTTGGCGATTCGCACTCTCAACAGCATGTGCATCCACTGACTCTGATGTATAGATGATACGGAAGTTCCGGATATTGGAGTCCCTTAGAAAACGTCCGGCATCAGAAAGAACATAGACTAACCAACCGGTAATGAATTTTAACGGTTCGGTTGAAAGACTGGTTTGGCATTTTTGCTATGTTACTTGATGATGATCCAATGGCTGCAGAAACACTCCTGATTTCGATGATCTACAACCACTTCCAATATCA